>PISX010005728.1:0-104605 GCA_004024625.1 Mellivora capensis | reverse complement strand
GGGGAACCCTCTTACACTGTTGGTGGGAATGCAAGTTGGTGCAGCCACTCTGGAGAACAGTGTGGAGATTCCTCAAGAAGTTAAAAATAGAGCTTCCCTATGACCCTGCAATTGCACTGCTGGGTATTTACCCCAAAGATACAGATGTAGTGAAAAGAAGGGCCATCTGTACCCCAATGTTTATAGCAGCAATGGCCACGGTCGCCAAACTGTGGAAAGAACCAAGATGCCCTTCAACGGACGAATGGGTAAGGAAGATGTGGTCCATATACACTATGGAGTATTATGCCTCCATCAGAAAGGATGAATACCCGACTTTTATAGCAACATGGACGGGACTGGAAGAGATTATGCTGAGTGAAATAAGTCAAGCAGAGAGAATCAATTATCATATGGTTTCACTTATTTGTGGAGTGTAACAAATAACACGGAGGACATGGGGAGATGGAGAGGAGAAGGGAGTTGAGGGAAATTGGAGGGGGAGGTGAACCATGAGAGACTATGGACTCTGAAAAACAACCTGAGGGGTTTTGAAGGGGTGGGGGGTGGGAGGTTAGGGGAGCCTGGTGGTGGGTATTAGGGAGGGCACGTATTGCATGGAGCACTGGGTGTGTTGCAAAAACAATGAATACTGTTACGCTGAAAAGAAATTAAGAAATCAAAATTAAAAAAAAAAAAGTGTAAGAAGGGCCATGGGAGCACATAAGGGGGAATTTGATCTAGACAGGAGGTCAGAAAAGTCCCACACGAGAATAGGACCTTTAAACTAAAATCTAGGAATAAGGGTGCCTGGGTGGCTCAGTGGGTTAAAGCCTCTGCCTCATGATCCCAGGGTTCTGGGATCGAGCCCCATGTCGGGCTCTCTGCTCAGCTGGGAGCCTGCTTCCTCCAATCTCTCTGCCTGCCTCTCTGCCTACTTGTGATCTCTGTCTCTCAAATAGATAAATAAAATCTTAAAATAAATAAATTAAATTAAATCTAGGAATAAGCGGGAATGACATAAGCAAATAGGAGAAGGAGAAGGACTCCCAGTAGAAGAAGGTCCCTGTGGTGGGAGGCAGCAGGGTAGTATGAGGCACCCAAAATCCAGTGTGTCTCGGGTCCAAGGTCAGAGGGAGGAGTGCTGGAGGGGCTGGGAAGCTGAGCTGCAGCCAGAGTGTTCTGTTCACCCAGGTCACTTCCAGTTAGTGGCTCAGGCAGGGCTAGGGGCTGTATCCTCTCTTTCACATGAATCCTTGGGATTTCAGAGAGCGCAGTTCTAGTAGGACCTCGAAGCACTGAAGGCACATGTCATGTGGCAGGTTTTGAAATACAAACTAAAACACAAAATACAAATAAATACAAAACAAGTAAATACAAAATCCAGAACACGTTAAAAACTGGTCTCCATGTGACAGTGTAATAGGCATGTTGTTGAGTAGGCATGCTTGTAGATGAAGGTATTTCTGGAAGCTCATCTCTGCACAGACCCTCCACACCTCGGTCTCAGAGTGGGCATGGCAGGCCAGGGCCCAGCACACCCCGCCTGACTCGAGCACGCATGCGGATTTGCTTGCCCTGCCGGAAGGAAGCTCCTTCAAACCTGTAGCCTCTTTTCATTTGATATCTCATTTCAGGCTCTCATCCCCCCTGCCCCCTAGCTCTTTTCCAAACTGTGCAGTAAGAACTCCAAAAAGCTCTTCACTGAGAATTCAGAATCTACACTGGCATCATTTCCTGAGCATTGCTACTGAGGGGGAATCCACACCAACCCCCCACCCTGCCCCACACTTCATCTATTTTGCCCATTAATAAATAAGCCTGTTTTTAAAATGTGCTTCTTTGTCAACTGCACAGATCTTCTATTTGCTTTGAGAACATGGATGTACAATCAGGCTTTATTTGTGGGCCCATTTTTAAAGAGGCTCTGTAGATGTGAGATTAAACTGCGCTGCCTGGCCTTTATGCAGACCATCAAAGAGAATCCCACTCTGTAAAGAAAGAAATGGCCACAGTTACCCTGCCTGGCTCAAAGGTTCACAGTATTCAGTGTTGACAGCATTGTCCAGGGGCTGAATTCGGCCTCGGGGGCCTCTGTCGGGGCTGCTGAAGGGAATATAGAACTCTCTGCAAGCTGTGTGAATAGCAGCCTCCCTCCTGGTTGGCTGTGCACACCACTCGCCTCTCCTGGCCATCCCTCCCAGGGGCCCTCTTTCACAGGCAGTGGGATCCAGCATACAAACAAGGTCAAGGAGCTTTGTGAGTGAAAGAGTGACATTTGCAAAGGGAGAGCACCCCTCAGCTGGGAATAGCAGGGGAAGGGCTAAGCGGCATGTGATCAGGAGGTGATGTCACCCTGGGACTTCACAAAGAAAAGTGTGGCCTTTTCTTTGGGGAGATAGATGACATCAGCCTCTTGAATGGGGACTGGTTCCATTTTGCCTTCTTTTTAGCTGTTAATGAGATTTCTCAAGCCTTGAGGGGAATGGGCTGGGAAGAACATGGCTGCCCCCCCCCCCGCCCCCTCCATGGCTGGCTGGCTTGGAACATGAGCCAGTCCCTTCTTGAGTTCTTATGGACATGTAGTACCATATGAAAGGGCTTTTAAAAAATATAATTTTAGAGGCTTGGCAAAGAACCTCCATGAGGTCAGCAGTGTTTCTCTTAGACCTTCCCTCTACTTTGCTTTCCCTCACATGGCCTTCTCAATAGTCTTTGTTTACTTCTGGTCTTTCAGGGGAATTCCTTCTCATTGGTAATTTTTATTCTTTCTGTAACTTAGAATATATATGCTTGGGTTTCTGAGAGGTTCACCCTTTGAGGACAAAAGTCTTCTCTTTTGTAATAACATTATCCATTTGCCTTATATGCAAATGCTGGCTCATCCCTCTTCGGGTGTGACGGTGAATAAACTTGGCCCTTTGGGGCAGTCTGGGCCTGTTCTCCACAGGACAGATCGTTTGCACTTGCACATCAGCTTATAGTGACTGCCCGTAGCCTCTGGAAGCAGGAATTTATCAAGAACCTGTTTTTCCTTCGTTTACCTACCAGCCAACCAACCAACCAACCAACCAGTGTTATTTATTTTTCCATTACCAGGTTCTGGGCTTGGTGTTGAGAATGTAGAGAGTGTATTAGTTTGCTCAGGTAGCCATACGAACATGCAGCAGACTGGGTGGCTTAAACAGCAGAACTTTATTTCTCACTGTTCTGAAGGCCTGAAGTCCGAGATGAAGGTGTAGGCAGGTTTAGTTTCTCCTGAGGCCTCTCTGATTGCCTGCAGACGGTGGCCTCCCTATGTATGTCCTCACAGGACCTTCTCTCTGTGCGCACACACCCTGGTGTCCATTCGCATATCCCAGTTTCCTCTTCATAAAAGGACACCAGTAAGATTGGATCCAGGCCCACTCTAGGGGCCTCATTTTGACATAATCACCTCTACAGTGGTCCTATGTCCAAAGACAGTCACATTCTAGGCACTGGGGTTTAGGGCATCAATATATGAATTTTAGCAGAGACAACTCAGCTCACAACAGAGAAGAAGGAGATAGGAGTTAGTCTTCTACTAGGGGAGACAGACAAATAAACCAACTGTAGAAATAAGTCCAGGATAAGTCCACGATGCTGTGGGAGCAGAGGAGGTGGAGAATAGCCTTAGGGACTTTGAGAATCTCTCCAGACAGCTGTCATACTTGAGCTGAGTTTTTAAAGAGTGAACAAGAATTGATCAGTCGGACAAATATCTGGGAGAGGGAGGTATTATTTCTAAATGGAAGCAGGGGGCTTGGGATGTAGCACCCAAATTTTGTAATGGGCAAGGATTTCAGCTGGAGCACATGTTCTCAATGCCAACCCCAAGGGTATGAAAATTGGTTCTTGGGAGAGTGAAGGAAAATTGTTGTACTTAATGGATAAAGCACAGATATGTATCATACATAGCATGTGCTTTATGTGTAATGTTAACATCCCATGGATGAGAACTTGAGAAAATATATCTAGGGAGTTTCCTTAGAAGGGCAATAATGACCAAACCGTTGGGAAACACTGAGCTCCAGGGAATGAGGGAGCTGTGGCAGGACAGGTTGTCAGAGATCGATTGGTCAGAACCATTGCAAGAACTTGGATTTTATTTCCTGTTGTCTGTCCTGAGCCTTGCCTCTGCATAATGCAAAAATTCACAACAATCTGGAGGGATGATGTTCACAGTGAAAGTGATTTTATGAATTATGGTCAGCAAAGATCCAGGGCACGCTCACCAGGCCGGGATGTGAATCACATCTTCTGGTCCTCATGGCAGACAGAGGCCCTTCTCTTGCTGGTGACAAATTGCTTTCATAGTCACTTCCTGCTGGGCAGTGATAGATACAATGTTGCAGAGAGAGAATTTTTTTTTTCCTAAGATTTTATTCATTTATTTGACAGAGATCACAAGTAGGCAGAGAGGCAGGCAGAGAGAGAGGAGGAAGCAGGCTCCCCGCTGAGCGGAGAGCCCGATGTAGGGCTCGATCCCAGGACCCTGAAATCATGATCTGAGCCGAAGGCAGAGGCTTTAACCCACTGAGCCACCCAGGCCCCACCCCCAAGAGAGAATATTAAAACACTTGTTGCAGTCAGCCTTTGAAGTAGCCTCCTTGCCAATTGAGAAGGAGTCTTCTGTTCAGTAAGTTGGTAAGCAATCTCTTGGTAAAGACAAATGAGTAAAAACATGGACTCCTGTGACTGTTTTATTCTTTAGTGTGATATAAGGTAAAGAAATCCTGTCCCATTTGGGCAGAAATTTAAGTAAAAGAGAAGTTTTCAAGAAACATTAGTTGTGTTTAAGTTAACAGTTATTTCCCTAAACACTGACTAGGCTTTCTCTCACATTTGTACTTGTTATAGCCTATCCTCCTATCCTGGCCTCTTCCATCTGTTTGATATTTTGAACTTTTTCTTTGTGATACCGCAAATGTTTAAGCATGGAGACTGACTGAACACAGTCTTCATGTAGAACCAAAGCATAGATTTCTGCACTGTGATACTCTGTCTGATTTTTATTTATGGCAAATTCTCACTTAAGTCTTTTTGCCAAGAAGCTCTTAATGGGTGATGTTGTTTATAAATTAACTGACATTTATAAGATTGGGATAATAATTTACCAAGAAAATCATGCATCTCTTTTTGCTTTGGCTTCAGAACCTTTTCAGCGAGATCCTAGTAATCAGAGGCAGCATTAAACATAGGCAGACCTTTCAGAATGAGTGGGAAAGCTAAATCCTGACATTATTTGCCTCCTTGACAACAGAAAATACACATAGACACAGTTGACCTTCATTTAACGTTGGCTCTAAGTCTGGCAACCAGTGAGGACTGTTTAGGAGTCTTGCAACCCAATTCCCATGTCGCTACTGTTTGAAAAAGTTTGAGTTCTGTTTCCATTGCTCCTCTTTGAAACAGTTATAAAAAGAAAAAAAAAAAGTAACTCCCAAACAACCATGACCTTCCCAAATCATATATTGAGCAATTTGTGATAGTTCTTAAAATTTGGGCCAAATGAAGGGCTTTCTTGAATCTTCTGTTTGTGTTCTTGTTCCCTAGCAACAACATCCCTGATAGATACTGCACATACTTTCCAGGGGATTCCACACTCTTTCATTCAACACACAAAAAAAGAAACCATACTTATTTATTTTTTTTTCACAGTTTCAAATTTTGTGGCAGCGAAAAAGGGCTAAACCAATGCAGAACAAACACAAAAGTTCAGGGTAGAACATTAATTTTTGTCCCCAGAGGTTTCTCTTTTTGAACATTCACTTCTATATTGCCATATTTTTCTGCGGCATTATTTATCCAAGGACTTGATTTCTTTATTGTGTATTCAGAGGAACTAATACTCGTCTTCCATGGCTTGACTCACACGACAAAGAAGGAATCTCTGAGGTAGGATATCAACTACATTCTAGAAGATTGACTAGAATTTCATATTCTCTATATAAGTAATGACATTAATACATTTGTCCCTGATTTTTTTCCTCCTAGTTATACCTACAGACTGTTTAGAAGCTACATGATAGAGATTTTAGTACTTAAATGTTTAAGATATTGTGATGAAAATAAACTGCCATATAAAGAGTGAATGAAATGAAATTAAAATGAAAGTGAGTGAAAATACAGGTTAAATGCTTGGTGCATTAAGTTAATTGACATCTCACTTATTATCACTGGACCAAGGAATTATTTTAAAAACATGTGATGTTATTTTGAAAATGTTGATATTATCATCTTTAAAAAGTGATACTAACCATGTGTGGAGCCCTTTGGTTAGTGCTTTAAATATTGTCTCAGGTTTTGTCCAAAAATGTGCTGAAGTTAGCATCATCATCCCCACATCACAGATAAGAACATGGAGGAAGGGGTCCTGGAGAAGTTAAAGAACCTCCCCAAGTGAGTGATAGAATCATGACACAAAACCAAGGTAGCATAGAACTCCAAAGCCTTTGTCTTTAAGAGCTACCCTCTGCCTAAAGGCAAGTGTGTTTTCCCCACAACTTTTCATTGCAAAAGAGCTTAAGCCATATTGCAGTGCAGAGATGGTCAGAGTTCATAGTGAGAGATTTTGTAACTAAATTCCCACTGAGGATTATGAGTGTTTGAAAATGAACATAAGCAGTCTTTCCCAAGTAAATAATATTCTGGTTCCAAGGTCTCCCCACTGAATTACACAACTCCTCCTTTCTTCAGAATCAAGGAGCAATAATGGAGGGAAGCACATTACTTAGCAAACCACTAGTTCACAATAGCTGATGTTGTTTGCCCTTCAACACAGTATGTCTCTGTTACTCATTTATAAAGTGCTCCTCTTTGAGCATTGCTACATAGGGTTGACAGAATCGTAAACTTCTGAGCTGGGCTAGACCACAGAGATTATCTAATCTGTTACCAGGCTCTAGTTTCCCAAACCAGTTTATAGGAGTTTTATTACAGTGAAGAGTGAAAGGATAGCTGCCCCCAAAATAGTTTGGCTTGACTGGAGGTCAACAATAGGGGACATGGTACAGCTCTAGATGGGGTAAATTTAGGAGCCCCACCTGAGAAAGTTTTGCCCCTCTCCAAGGAAGTGACCTCGTGGGCTGGATGCCTGCAGCCTTTGCCCTGTGAGCGGCCTATACCCCGGTATCATCCCAGAAAATGATCCTGTGTCTCAGGCTTGGACAGAGCTTAGATGGCTAGAGGATACAACCTTTGGCAAGGTGCCCCCTCTCAAATCTGTACATTTGTTGAGAGGGAGCACCCTGGCTGTGGAGGAAAGGTTGGGAGTAAATGATGGTGGGGCATTCTGCAGAGCCATGAGGGGAAGTTCATGAGCCTTTCCCTGGAAGGCTACTGCAGGCCAAAACAATTAAATCAGAAGAAAGCATGATTGGAATGCATACTTTTAAATAGAAGTATGAGGGTTTAACTTGGAAGTCCCATCAAGAGAGAACCCATTTCTTCAGCCTTTGCCTATTTGGGGGATTTCATAAAGGAGCTGTAAGTAGCCTTAGGCTGGACTAGGCATATATTTTGGGCGGGGGGGGGGGGGTGGGTTAGTCTAGTTGCCTTGGTCTCATTTCATTTCCTTGGAAGATATTTTTATGCCATTTTTATATGTTTTGTTCAGAACTCAGATAATTTAAAAAACATGTAAGAGAAAGACTGAGTGCTCTATTGACTTCTGAATTGTTAGCAAAGAACTGCTACCGAGGGACCTTTGTTTAATTTGGCCAGAATGAGTAGATGAGGAAGAGAAAGGACACAGTTAATCAAAAATGAGACGACACGATTGGCTATACTTCTCTGGGTCAAAATGAAAGATTGTTATCCTTTCGTGTACAGGAAATTAAAATTTATACTATGTGAAAATTTCCCAAATATGGCTCCATTGGTTTCATTTCTCTTTGATGATGTACTAAGGTAAAATACTGCAGTAGTCAGCTCCAGGATATCTGAGAGAGTCAGATAGATATGATAATCTTAATTTTGAATTTCTATGGCATCGTCTATAGTCATTTAAAAGTCATTTTGTAACTATGGGCAGAATCCATTTCAAGCTCCTCGCCTCTGTTTTCCAAGTCATTAACTTCATGGTATGGCCTCATTCTTTCTTTCTTTATTTGTCCCTACCATTGAAATCAGACGACTCTACTCCATATCCATTGCCGTATGGAAATCAGTCAGACAAGTGATTTTCTGAAAATCTGGGCCTGGGATGAGGTCATCATGAAAGAGGAAACTTTTTAAACCCCTACTGGTTACTCAGTCCTAAAAATCATTATCCTTAGTTCTTGGGGTTGTGTTTCTCCTATTGTGCTACTGAGCCCTAAGTCTGTCTGTAACTTTCTCAACAGTAGACTTTGCTGGATCTGAATGTCTGTGCCGCCCCACCCCCCCAGCCAAAACTCATTTGTTGAACCTAACCCTGAAGGTGATGGTATTAGAAGGTAGGGCATTTGGGAGGTGATGAGGTAGGTGATGAGGGCTCTGGGATTATTAGGCCCTTATAAGAGAGGCCCATGAGAGATCCCTCTACTATATGGCATCTGCGACCCAGAAGAAGGTGTTCACGCAACCACATGGGCACCCTGAGCTTGGTCCTGCAGCCTCCAGAACTTTGTGAAATAAATTTCTGATGTGTATAAGCTATTCGGTCTGTGGTATTTTGTTATAGCAGCCCAAAGAGACCAAAACCAACTTTCTCTATCTTCTAACCTTATCCTAACCAACCATTATCTCAACCTCAGTGTGATAGGAACTAATTAACAGAAGAAGGAGTCAGGAGAGCTTACACACCCCTACTCCTTCAGGTATTATACTCATGGTGGCTATAGTTTTGTGTCAGTCTTCAAGTTTGACTGCCCTGTCTATCAAAAGAATGAGGGTACATTAGCTTCCCTAGGGTTGCTGTAACAAAATACCAAAACCTGGGTGTCTTCAAACAACAGAAATTTATTTTTAGAGTTTCAAAGGCCAGAAGTCCAAAATCCAGGTGTTAGCAGGGCCATTCCTCCAGGGGCTCTAGGGAAGAATCCTTCTGTACCTCTTCTAGCTCCTGCAGGTTGCTGGCAATCCTTGGCTTTCTTTGGCTTCTAGAAGCATAATTCCAATCTCTGTCTCCATCCTCAGAGGCTTTCTTCCTTCTGTGTGTCTGTATCCAGATTTTCCTCTTCCCATGAGGACACCTATTGTATTAGGTTTCAGCCCCACTCTGATCCACAGTGACCTCTTAACTTGGTAACATCTACAGAGACCCTGTATCCAAATATGGTCACATTCACAGATCCCATGTGGATCTGATTTCTGGGGGACACTATTCACCCTAAGAGGGGAGTGTCTGCAACTTTTGACAACTTTCTCCTCTCTTGGGGTCATCATGCTTTGTCTTCTTTCTTCTTCCTTTATTCTCAGGAGGATTTCACATTCCTTGGTCTTTTTTTATCTGATCTTCTTCTCTGGTTTCATCTATGATTGCTCTAGTTTGTGCCAACCCACAAAATCTCCCAGAAAATTAATCTGCAAATCCTTAAGATCAGATCATATCCTTGAAATCAGGTGGATCCTGGGGGCTCTACACTTGGCCTTGTCTATAAAGAGTCTAGTGATCTGATTTTTGTATTTCTTCTTAGTAGGATAGATACCTATCATTTGCCTTTCTCCTGCATCCCAGGAGAGCAGTACTCATATTTAGAGTGTTGGGAAATTAACTGTTAAAATCAGAATTAACAAGTAAAATTGCTGACTTTTTTGGTTCTTCTCCCTGCAACAGTCACCTTTGGACGGCTTTGGCCATTTTAGAGAGCTTTCTACCTCCACTTTCTACCCCTTTCCTTAAATTTCTCAGTTCAAAATTGCTTTACCTATATTATTTGCATATCTCATAGATGAAACAGAAGTGAGGCCTGTGTATGCCAGGAAATAGTTCAACCTTGCCTTGGATTAATCACTTCTAGCTCTTAGTTGCCATTTTGGATCATACCTGCCCCACCAGAAGAATCCTTATTGGCAATGACTTCCAGCAAGCTCACTGCCTCCATAGGCTGCCCTCTAGCATGTCAGAGAGAAACTGGGCTAAGCTGTTTCTCAAGGTATTATAGGAGAGAACATTTTTAATTTTAAATAATAGAAAAACAAAATCTGCCTCAGTCATTTTAATGAAGCGTGTGAGCATCATGATTTATTGTGTTCAAAATTTATTCTTTTACTGTATTTTGACTTTTCACCTCCTTTTTAACACTGACCACTGATTTCTCAGGTGTTTCCTTTGGAAGTTGAAGGATGAGGATGTGAAGATGTCCTGTTTGGGTCTCTGTTCCTTTTCTTCTAGCCTTGGTGGGCTTTGTCCAAGCCTGTTCCATGCTGGCAGCCCTCCAAGTACTCTTGGTTTACAGATCATCGTTTCAAGAAAATGCCAAGTGTAAAGGGAGTGCATTTGAGCAATTGTAGAGAAATACAGAAAGCACTTTTAAAACTTTGAGCCTGTGGTTCCATTTAGCTTTTTCCTTGCTGGTTTGCTTTTATTAGAACTCTTTTATTTAAAAAACGACACCAACAACCCAAAACCTCGAGGAGAGAACATACATAGATTATGCTTAATTTTTGTGTGTGCATTCTGAAATTTTATACCTTGCTTGTTTTAGACCAAAACAGCAAAACAAAACAAAATCAGCATTAGCAAAGTCCTTTTATGAAAAAGATTTAAACTATCTTCAAAAGTAAGCAAGTTTAGCAACAGCTTTTAACTCTTCCTTGTTATGAGTTTAGTAGATCAAGGTGCTTCCTGCTGATAAGGTAAGCACTTCCTTTCAGCTGATGACTGGGAGTTTGGAGGAAAAGAAATCAAATAGATTATCAGTCACCAGGACTAAAAGTTTTATAAAGATTAACTAATGAAAGCTGAAAAACATGATTCTCTGTAGGACCTTATTCTATTCCAGCTCAGCTGCTGTCTAATGATATGAATATATTAGATTTTGTCAGATTTGCCTCACATTAAATGAAAAAGGGTTTTGCTTTATTTTTTTCAGGTTGCTGTGGTGATTTTCCCCTCAGTAACGGATAGGACAGTAATGACGACAGTGTTCAACACTGCCCTTCCAGTGCTTTTGGGCTCCAGTGCCCAACGAGGCATAGTGGAGAGAACACAGAACTGGGCGTAGGGGTGGAGGGGCCGGGCAGAGATGGCAGCTGGCCCCAGATGTGCATTCACAATCTGAGCTGCAAGTCCAGCAACCCTCTGGAGCCTCATTTTGTTTGTCTCGAAATAGGATAGCTGATATGATCTGATATGATCATTCCTGGCTTTTGCAGAGAGTTGTTAGGAATCTCAAACAAGATAATGTGTTTATTAAAAGCTGTTTGAAAAACTATGGGCTACCATGCAAATATGAACTTTACTGTAGCTTAATGAACAACTTAATGAAAAACCTTACTTTAGTTATTTCATTTAGTCGGTACAACAACCCTATGAGGTTAAGGATAATGCTGTTACAGATGAAGAAATTGCGGATGAGAAATGTTCAATTAGTTATGCAAGTGGTAACACAGCCAAGGTTGCAACTCAGTCTAGTGTCATGGCCTGTACTTTACTTGGAATATTATTATATTTTCAAAAGTTTTGCAACCTAACATGCAAATTAGGCAACTCTGAAATTATGTTCTCTCCTCTGTGAAAATCTCTTACCAACTGGCTATAAAGAGCTACTTTCTCTAACTCTATTTCTTCCAAAATGTCTCTCTCAAAACCTTTTATTCACTCCGGTGTATGCTTCTTGGTTTGTCTTTTCCTCACTTAATCATTTTCCTCATGGCAACCCCTAAAATGCTTTTCTAAATCACTTTCTTCTATTTTAAAGATTTTATTTATTTACTGAGAGAGAGAGCAGGGTGGGGAGGGGAGGAGCAGATGGAAAGAGAGGGAGAACATTAAGCAGACTCCAAGCCCCACACAGAGCCCAGCGCAGGGTCAGTCCCATGACTGGAGATCATGACCTGAGCCAAAATCAAAGTCAGATGCTTAACCAACTGAGCCACCTGATTTATTACTCATTCATTTATTCATCCATTCATTCTATTTATTTATTTATTTAATTTATTTTTAATGTTTTGTAATTTTTCCCCTCCCCAAATTTAAATTTAGCAGGAAAGTAAAATGACAGTACTTGTTTATGTAGAAAGTTTTTAGTGTTTGGACACCAGCAACACTGAAAGCAACTACAGAGGTAAAACACCTTCTCAAATAGCTATATTTTTAAATTCCACAATCTTTATTAAAAAGAAAACAAAACACACCTGGCTTCTACCCCAGGAGGTGCAGAAATAGTAAATCAAATAGAACAAACAGGTGTGCTACCCAGTATGAATAAGACGTTATTGATGAGGCAGAATTAAACTTAGCTTTCAATTCATTTCAGCATTTAGAACACATTCTCTCTTTCTCAGAAGTATACACAATGGGACTTTTAGATTATCTTCATATTTCTTTTGACTGATGATGGGCTAGTATGTGTTGATACAGGTTCTAAATCACAGGTTCTAAATTTCTGGTATTAGAATGGACTCTCTTTTCCAGAGCCAATTAAGTGGAAAATGATTCATAAATACAATTTGGAAGACCCATATTATACATTCTTTAAAAACTCCACTATTTATTGTGAATTATAGTTGTCATTTGCTTCCATTTATAATTTAAAAAGTTCAGCTCTTGGTGTGACTTTATAATTTTTCATTTTCATCCATAATTATACCATTCCAAATTGCTGTTTTAATATCTCACTGTTAGCCAAATGATAGCTTAGATTTATGAAACAAAGTATCAAATAAATTCATTACATATTTAGTTTTTTGGTATTTAATTTTTTGGTTAATAGAAATTTTCATAGTTTTTTGTGAATATGTTTTTCCTATCACTAAAAGAGAGCATAGGGGGAAAAAAGATACATCATTCATTTTTTTCAGTTTTTAAAATGTATAGTTTGACATATTTTTTTTTTTTGCCTGATACCATCTACACATTTGCCAAAGAATACCAAAGTTGAGGAAAAAGTGATGATACCCAAGAGAGTGAAGGATAACTGGCTAAAATGCTGATTAAAATCTCTCATCTGTGGACTGGAAATAAGTATCGAAAGAGAATTATGCTAACACAGTACTATCAAAACTAACAACTTTTAAAATATCTTGTAGCAGCTCAACAGGACCATTTATTTGTTCTTATTTTTATAACTTACCACCAATTAACATGTAAAGGATAAAACAAAATTCACTGGTTTTTCCAAATCAAAGCTTATTGAAGTTACTCTTTGCAAACAGAAGGAAAAGCAAAGGGAGTTTAATGACTTACAGAGGGCAGGTGGGGATAGCACTTTTTAGATCTATAAATGGATTTTTTTCCAGAGGCGTTAAATACGCCTGGCTTCTATAACACTACTTATAGTATCATATATGCTAAATAAATACTTTCTGAATGAGTGGATGGGAACTGGAAAGTTATTTCTATCTCTTTGAGAATATAGAAATACAAAGAGTGAAATTTCTACCATAATGATCAGAATTAACTTCATTTTCCAGTACTTCATAGTTTTACCATAAAATACTTTACATTTGACTTGAATTTGTAAATCAAACTTGTTCCCTTTTGATATGTTAAGCCTTAGACATAGTGAGTGCAAAAAGGAGAAAAGGAGAGAAAGCTTCAGAGTTTTTAAGTGCCCACACTTGTGATCTTTTCCTTCTCGCCACTCAGTCTTTTCACCCCCAGAGGGTACTTTTAATAATATTGGAATTTCTCCTTAAAAAATACACACTTAAGTGCTATTGATGAGAGGAGAACATGACATACCTAAAAGTACAGTTTGGCTTTGTGTTTTGTAAACCTTGTTTATGTTTGCTCTAAATCTTAGGGAAAAATACACTGTGGGCCTCCAGAGCTGTAAGTGGGTAAATAAAATAAACGCTATGATTTTTAAAGGCTCACTGAATGCCAAGAATCTGATATTATCATTCCAGCTTACACTGACCAGTTTAAGGGTATTTGTATCCTGTTATTCGCAAAAGAATTTACAAGGAAACCTAAAACCACTGGAAGAGACAATGGAAAATGTCATGCAGATTTTTAGATGAATCAACTATGATAAAAAAAAATTGAGTTAATTTGGTGAACGGAGTGAAATAAAAAATGCAGAGATGAGCTCTCCAAGCTTCCACCTCCTTGTTCTCTTTTATATGAGGGGCCATGTAGTTGTTCTCCTCCAAAGACTTCTTTTCCATTGGATTTTTAAAATCTGATACAACTGATACCAAGATCCATAGGAGCTGAAAATGTAGGTTGGAAAAATGTGGGCAGGGTAACAGAATGCTTTCACTTCCCTATGATGTATTTTAGTAGAAAGTGCTGCATCTTCAGATAATTTGTATGGGGGTCACTATGTTACAAGACTCCAGGGGGCATCATTTGATGGCATATTCTGTGACGGGCGCCCCTGATGTTGTGCAGTCGGGCCGCATAAACTGTGCTGATTTTGGCTTCAGGATTGTTTTCCATGTGTTGTTCTAGGACGAAAACTATTTTCTAATCTTTCATGGCATTCATGCTTTTTCAACATCCACCACAGTCTATAAACAATACCAGCATAGCTAATTTTAAACCGCTTTTTCACGGGACTTTAACCAGAAACAAAGGTAGGAGCTTTATAGGCCATAGGAAAGTGCTCTGCGCGACACACTTTTAAGTCTGAAAACATGGGTTTTCAAAGGGAAGGAGGAAACCGGCAACTCAAGAAGATAGTGACATATTGGACTAGAATCAGATTTCTTTACTGAATTGGGATTCTTCTTAGAATTCTTCTCAGCCTTTTTCAGTTATGTGGTGATTCTGTATGGGGAGTAGCTCTTCTTAACCCTCATAAAAGCTTGTTTCTAACTCACTGTGCAAGGAACATTTGTAGAGTGTGGACAGGAGACGTGAACTCAGTTTTACAGGTTGCTTGAAGTCACAGCAGTTTAATTCCTCTCATGTGACAATGCACGTACATTCCTTTTTTAAATCCAAAAATGTCTTGATGCAGAATGAGAGAGATATTTGGAAGACTTTGGCAACTCATAAAGAATATTCTGAAAAAATTGCTTAGATATGTTGGCAGAGCAAGCAATGTTTGTTTTTTTGTTTGTTTGTTTAAGATTTTATTTATTATTCATTTGAGAGAGAGAGCATACATGTGTGAGTAGGGAGCGGGTGAGAGAGAATCTCAAGCAGACTCCCCACTGAGCATGGAGCCCTAACAGGACTTGATCTCAGGACCCTGAGATCATGACCTGAGCAGGAACTAAGAGTCAGACACTTAACCAACTGAGCCACCCAAGGACCCCAAGCAATGTTTTTTAATCACCAAAAATTGCTATTAGAAAAAGGGTGATCTATCTTTTTTCCCCTAATTTTATCTTTTTCTTTTTTTTTTTTGTAATTTTGTCTTTAAAATCTGAGCCTTGCTCAAATTTTACTTCTTTCATGAAGTTTTCTCTGCCTCTCCCTTCTCAAATCCCCCAATTCGTACAAACTACATGAATCTGTAAAATTCAGTACTTGGGTGCAATCAGATGGCTTGGATTGGTGTCCTGCTCTACCAGTTCCAAGCAAGGTAACCTTGACCAAGCCACTTGACCTCTGTGTGCCTTGATTTGGTCACTTGAGAAACGCAGATAATAATTGTACCTGCTTCATGTGGTTATTATGAGTATTCAAATAGGGAAAAAAAAAAACCTAGAAAGCATATCTAAGTACTTTGTGGCAGTTCCTTTTTGTATATACCACATGGTGTAATATCTGATTGTTTCTTGTAATGATTTGCCTGAATTACTTTCTAGGGCATAGTATATACACATAAAACATAAGCTTCATGTTTGGGTTTTCCATGCTGGGATCTTATATATCCAGTTTTTGTTTGTTTAGTTAGTGTTTAGGTATAAGTTTTTTGGGTCAGGACCTGTATCATTTACTATTTTTGTTTGTAACAGACTTGATTTTTTAAAGAAGAGTTTTAAATTCACAGCAAAATTGAGTGGGAGGTAGAGTTTCCATTGATTTACCGCTGTCCCCACACATGCACAGCCTCTCATGTTATCAGCATCCCCTGTCCCGCCCAACCCCAACCACAGTGGGGCATTTGTTACAACTGATAAATGTCCATTGACACTTCATTATCACCCAGAGCCCATAATTTACTTTATGGTTCCCTCTTGGCATTGTACATTCTGTGATTGACAGATGTATAGTGACATATATCCACCATTGTAGTATCATACAGAATAGTTTTACTGCCCTCAAAATCTGTGCTCAGCCTTTCTATCCCTCCTCTGCTCTAGCCCCTAGCAAACACTAATCTTTTTTACTGTCTCCATAATTTTGCCATTTCAGTAACATCATGCACTTGGAATCCTTTGGTAGTGGAGCCTTTTCAGACTGGTTTCTTTCATTTATGAATATGTATATACCTTTCCTTCATATCTTTTTCTGGCTTGATAGCTCATTTATTGTTAGCATTGAATAATATTCCATTGTCTGGATGTAGCACAATTTATTTATGCTTTTAGCTACTGAAGGACATCTTGGTTGTTTCCAAGTTCTGGCAATTATGAATAAAGCTGCTATGGACATATCATATATATTTTTTTATTTCCTATAGTCTCACATACAAAGGTAATGATTTTTAGCTCTTGGCATTCTAGATCTTAGATATGATAAGGAATCAAAAATAATGTATTACATACAAGGAAACTGAAGACTGAGAGACATGGTATTCAGTAACACTTCTTGTTTAGTTTATTGTACTTCCTACTATGAAATTCTTTCCTAAATAAAATGAAGAAAATCTAAAAATTAGAATGCCATTTAAAGAATATTACCAAGGATTTGATGCGCTGAGAATAAGGACTGAGAATTACTATACCAAATGATATGATCAGTGTTTTTCAAGAATAAATTTAACAAGTTGTAGCCATGATTTTTTTCACTGTACATTTTTCAATTATCTTTTGGGTGGTTGGATTTTTGAATTTTTCCCAGGGGTCAATGCTCTCTTTGAACTGACAGCCTTGCTATTTTAACAGGTTGCGGCGGGGAGTTGTCTGGACCCACGGGCTCCTTCAGCAGCCCCGGATACCCTAACACGTATCCCCCCAACAAGGAGTGCCTCTGGTACATTACCACAGCCCCTGGGAGTAGCATTCAGCTTACCATCCACGACTTCGATGTGGAGTATCATGCAAGGTGCAACTTTGACGTCCTGGAGGTAGGAATTCAGATCACTTATCAGCACATTCACTCTATCCCAGAATTTGGAGTGGAACTAGAGATCACCCTGCAAAACTCCCTAAATTATTTCCAGTGGCCAGCTGTGTTCTATGTCCAGACATTTTGACAAGTATCCGTTCTTTGTGAGGGATGTTGACAAACAAATGGGATTAAGAGTCTCGGTTTGGGTTTCCCTAAAAGCAGGGTCTGAAGGAGTTGGTGGCAGGCAATTCAACTTGGAGATGGTACCAGGAAGCAGGCGTGAGGGGACAGCAGGAGGTGGGTGAAGGGGAAAGAGCCAGTGAGGGAGCCCCTGAGGGCCACTTGGGCTTAATCCCATGGGACCCTCCAAGGTGCCATGAGGACTGCTCGTCACACCATCCCTCTAAGGCTGTGAGTCTGAGGCACTGTCCCCAGACTCCTGTCCCCACTGATGGACTGCACTCAGGATTGTTATGGCCCCACATGTCAGTCTGAGAAATCTCCCTTAGGAAAGACAGCGGGGAGGGGGCAGAGTGTAGAGAAGGAGTGGCCTTGGGGGTGAGATGGCAGCTGCCGCTGGGGGTCCACATGGTGCAGGGTACAGAATGAGGCAACACTGCATGACATTTCCCTCAGATGATGAAGATGGCCTTTGAGAATCTATTATAATCAGGGACCTAGTCATTAGGAATGGAAACTGTCTGCTAAATTTAATGGCTTCCAACACACAAAGCTCCTATCACCTCAGCTCTAAAAATGGCTATCGTGCTTTATGACAAGGGTTCTGTATCTACTAGGACTTCAGCTCCATGAAGGGCTGGGTATTTCTTTGTTTTGGTTTTTGCTTTACTGCTATACCTGCGGGTGAGTGTTTGGCAAACAGAAAAACACATGATATATATTTGTGGAATGGATGAAAGCATATATATCTCTCTATATATCTCTGATCGACACACCAAACTAACACACATTGCTAGTGGTTTGCAAAGGGATTTTGACATCCATTTTCCCATTTGAATGTTAAATAATCCTGCAAGGTAAGAAGGGAATTTTGTCCCCATTTCACTGTCCTCAAAACAGAGGCTCAAAAATATTGATGGGTTTTTCCATGACCATGAGGACAGTGAGTGGATGAGCTTGAAACTGAATCCATCCCCTGCTCCATGCTCCGCATAAGCCAGTACAAAAAGAGAGATAGAGGTGGGCAGTGCACAAGATGTTTAAATGAGCGGCATGGGCTTTAGAGGAAACTTTAACACTTAAAACATCATTTAATTACAAAACAAGTTCTTTTTTTTTGTAAGATTATATTTATTTGTCAGAGAGAGAGAGCACAAGCAGGGGGAGCTGCAGGCAGAGGGAGAAGCAGGCTCCCCACTGAGCAAGGGGCCCGATGCAGGACTTGATCCCCAGACCCTGGGAACATGACCTGAGCCCAAGGCAGATGCTGAACCCACTGAGCCACGAAGGCATCCCAACAAGATCTTTCTTTGAAAAGAAATGGGGTTCTCAAATCATGCCCTCAGTGAGTGGATGCGGAATCACAGAATTGTACTGAGCAGCTCTGGGCTCTCTAAAGGAGGATAATGCTGCAGTAAGTGAAATCAGAGACAGAGCTGGTTAAGTCTTTGTGTTAAAACCTTTTACCCTTGTCTTCATGTTGGCCCTGGGTGTTGCCAAGTCACGACTCCATCTCAGAAGAGGAAAGGTTTTTGGGAAGAGAGAACAAGGTGACTCCTAAAATTCACACTCACAGTGTGAGTGGGACTAACACTCACATGTGGAAGGTTCAAATGGTCTTTCTTGCCAGCAAAGATATTTTTCAGTGGCATAAAACCCCTTAACACTTACAAAGCGTTGGCAGCAGACTTTTCCACAGTAATGTGAAATGTTCCTAACCCTTCATTTTCATATTCCAAAGCACATGTGATTGTTGCCCACTTGGCAAAATGTAAATGGGTTCATTGTGCTGAGGCTTTTGTCACACCCACTACATGAGAAAGCAGACGAGGGCTGTTCCCTGAGGGGCTCAAATGGGGGAACAGGGGGACAAGGCATGGTCTCCAGGCAGCCGCATTTAGGCAGGTCCTATTCCTGCCCGGAAAGAACTCTGAGGCGAGGCTCCCATCAGCTTGGGGCTTATTTTTGTTAGAACAACGTGGTCTCCCATGTTGCATCAAAATCAGGGTTTGGGGGGACTATTTCGAGCCCCTTAAGTATTTTGGGAAAGTTTACTTCTTAGGGCTGAAATGAGTAACCCTTACGTTTTGTTCAAAAACCTTGTTTGACATCTCGGCAAATGCTTCTGTCAGGTGGAAAGTGCTATAATAAATCTGCACTAATGATGATAAAAGGAATTTTTCCATCCCTCATACCATAGCTGCTGATAACATGCTAGCAACAGGTTTCAAAATGTTCCCCGAGGTGGTCACGCGGCCTGGAGACACGGCTGACTTTTCTAGACCCGCCTGCTCCAAGCCTTGCCAGGTGGGACCTCTCTATCACCAAGTATGAGGCTTACCCGGGTTTCACCAGATTTTACCAGGAACCAATATTTTTTTCCCCTCAAAACTCAGTGTCCAGAAAGTGGCCACTTGCATTAAGCAACAGCCGTTTGGTTACTCATAACCCTGGAATGCTGACTTGATTGTAACAATCAATGGAGCTAACAGAGCAGAAAGAAATGCTCAAAACAGATTAAAACCATAGGCTTTGAAATGTTCTATATCCTGAGCATTTTGTAAAAACACATTTTGTAATCTCTGATCATCAGACCCGCTCCCCCCCACCCCCAAGTTTAGTCATATGCTGTAGTCGAATGAACCACACCCTGAAATTCTTTCCATCTTTTCCTCTTTTGAAGAGTCATGTGTTAACTGTTGGTGTTATTTGTGGAAGCCAAAAGTACTGTTCTATTGTTTGGGTCATGGAAATACTGGCTGATTTTGCTTCAGTCTCTTGAGAAAGGAGCCTGCTCCCGCATAAAGCAGAAAAGGAAATCCACTCCTTGGTGCAATAAATCAAGACAATTGCTTGGTGTGGGCAGTTTACTCCCTCTGGTCTCTCCAGGATGGTCTGTTGTGAGTGCAGCCCCGTAAGAGGGAAGCAAAGAGTATCAGAAGTGGCAGTGCTGATTCTTCTGGAGGCTTCTTGGCCCAGCGGACTCATACCCTCAGACCCCTTATGTTTGTGATCTTAAGGGGACCCCGAGCAGGGAAAACAGAATATTTTGCCGACGTGCAAGTTTTCTTTGTCAGAACTAAAGCCTTGTGCTCAGTGTTCTCTCCAAATATGTGCTGTTTGTTGGGCTCGGATGATTGGGAACACATGCCGTCAGTTTCATGCTCTGAGGACTGTGTTGGGGTGAAAGCGGGGGGAGGGGGGGGGCGCAGGCAAACCGGGAAAGGACACCATAAGCCCCCGAAGCAATCTGCTCCTGTCATTTGCATATGTGTACATATAAAGGGCCACACAGGGCTCCTCCAAAAGTCCTGCTTTTGGTGGGACTTAGGGGGCCACACAAACATAGCTCCTCCTATGAAAATAAGCTTGAAGCCATCCGCCTGCTTCATTCCTTTGCAATTAAAGTCCTTGTGCTCAGCCCTCTGTGAACAGCAGTTTCATTCATTTTGGCCTTTCCTGCATGGCTGGGGGGAATTAATCAGACAAAGAAATCATTATAGATTCAAATCACACAGTCTCACCAAAAGTAGGCTTCTTGTTCTCGCTCTCTCCTCTCAGAGAACCCTTGAGTGATTCCCCCTATCAGTCAACAGCTGCCCTGAGGGTGGGCGAGGGCCTGGGGCCAGAGGAATTGGGGGAGAGAGCGCTTGGAGGTGGGAGAGCCATACAGCGGCCAGGAGTGGGAGGGCCCTGCACACAGATCTCCCTAGCAGTGCTTTCCCTCTTCGCTTTCTCCCTGGAGCACTGAATAATGAGCAGATGCCATGTGGGGAGGGGGAAGGACTCAGATACCATTATGCCTGAGAACTGTCACCAAAAATGGCCTTTCTGCTACAAATTTGAGTTTGGCAAGGCCTGGAGGCAGGGGTTCAGTTCATTTGTTTGATTCTCATCTTCCTGCCCCCTTCCTCCCCACCCCCAGTGAGAAATCTGTGTATGAGGAGTTAGAGACCTGCCCTGGGCTGGGTACATCTGCCTGAAAGATGTGACTCTGAGACCCCAGGGTGAAGGTGGGGGCACTTCCTGGGAGGAATGTGTCCCTGGGGCACTGGGTCCTAATCAGGTAGATGGTTGCCAATTGGAGGAGTCCAGGAGACCTGAGGACACTTGAGATGGATCTAGAGGGAGATGTCCAGATACTGGGCAGTGTCCAGGGCCGTTCCCCAGAGGAAGTCAGCTGCTCTTGGTCCTGTTCTCACCAGTGGGATTCTGGGAGTAGATTTGGAGAGAACCCAGGGGAGTCCCTCTTAAGGATGCCACAGAACACACTGATACAGAGGTTATATTTTCTCTCTCTGAAAAAACAAAATATTATATTAAATGCTTAATTTTATAAAGTATTCAAATTGCTAAGTGGAAGATCCTAAAAAAAAAAAAAAAATCCAACAGGGAGATCAATAGCTTCAGCGAACTGTCACAAACAAAGTGGCTTAATGCTAATACTATTCCCATGGGCCTAGAAGAGTTAGATAGCCAGACTCGATACTGTTTTATCGACAATGCCTCTGCCAAAGAAAGCAGGAAATCCTATGAAGACGTGGAAAGAGGAAGGAGGGAGATAGGGAAGATTCTGGAATAATCTGTTCAGTTCAGCTGTACAATTCTGATGATAGAATAAGCAGGCGTTTTGTGGGTGGTAGAATTTGTGTGTTCCTAGGGCTGAGGGAGTGCCTTCGAAAATCCAGCTCAAGTTAAAAGTTCACCCCACCCAGGAAGGCTGAGATTTCAGCCTCTCATGATAATAGAATTCAAGAGCTGGTGGTAAAACAAGGTCAGGGGAAGGGCTGTCATTGCTTAGATATATCTCTTAATTTCAGTCCTTTTTTCTTCATCCCGTCTTAGGTCTATGGAGGCCCTGATTTCCACTCTCCCCGAATAGCCCAGTTGTGTGCCCAAAGGTCATCTGAGAATCCCATGCAGGTCTCCAGCACCGGAAATGAGCTAGCCATCCGCTTCAAGACCGACAGCTCTATAAATGGGAGAGGCTTCAATGCCTCATGGCAAGCAGTCCCTGGAGGTGAGTGAACCAAGGAGGTGTCTCCAGATACTTGGACTGAACCGTTATAAATGTCATGAAATGATTGGAGAGAGAGGTATGAAGCCCTAACACAGTGACAACTTGGTGACTCCTCAAATGGCAAATGCTGCTTTGGCATTTATTCTTCCCTAAAAACCATGTGATAGAATTTAACTTCCAGAGTTAAAATATGTGAAAGTATCCAAATTCATGGTGAAAGTAGAAGCGGGGTAATTGATTAGACTAACTTACTCTCCAAGGGCCTTGGGCTGTTCTCTGGCCTCAAATATGGGCATCAGCAAAGGGGTAAATTACTTCATGCCATGGTACAGATCTTTGGATGCTTGGCAGATGCCCAAACTGTAAAAGTTAGATTTGCGAAATCTGAAGAATTACCGTGTATTATACAGTGGTGTCCTGCCTAGCACCTTAGGCCATCTAACAATATTTACCTGCTGTAGATTTTTTTTTAATAAAAAATGAACGCACAAAATAATTGAGCAGATGTTAACCTATACAGCTACTAATAAAGCCATGTTAGCTGACAGCTTACTAGGTGCCAAGGATCTATTCTGTTCTCTGAGCATGATCTCATTTCATCCCTCCCAATCAGCCTATGAGGGAAGGTAATTTCAAATCCTCACCTTACTAATGAGGAAATTGAAACTTAGAGATGTTAGTACTTGTCCAAAGTCACATAGCTAGGAAATGCCAAAGCATAGATGTGACCCCAGGCCACCTCGCAGCCCCACTTAGGGAACTTGAAGGTGGTATAGTAAGTGTGTTAGATCTTTCCTAAAGTTAATGTTGTGTGAATTTAAAGAGGAATATATATATATGATTATATAGACATAATATTTAGATGACCCCAAATGATTGTCAGCTATTAGAAAATAATACATTTTTCTATTATAGGTTTAAATTATTATAACTCTAAGATATGATAAGTCATAGAGATAGACATTGATGGGTATTTGATAATATCATAGGAACAAAAAGACTGAATAACTGTACCAGGCCGAGAATATTAAATTTTAAAAGATAGATATTAAATTATTAAAAACATACACTACTAAGTTATCAAAATTCTTAGGAGATGTGTTATTCTTACAGTATATTTTTAGAGAACAAATAAGAGGAATTTTATGGCTTTATGGGAATGTGATTTTATTTGCATTTATTTTTCAATTAAAAAAATTTTTTTTAAATTACTTTCGTCATCAGTATTTAAATAATTTTAGGGATTTATTTTCTTAGTCATCCTTCTTCATTTTGTTGGGATAAATGAAATTAATGGTGGATATTCAGTTCTGTGCAACATTTAGCACCAACATAAAATAGGTGGTTGAACAAGGCAACATATCGTTCTAAGCTATCAGGTCATGGGGCAAAGTTTTATGCATCATGGACTCCTCTCATTCTTGAAATGGGTTTCCTACTTACAGGTTGTGGCGGGATTTTCCAGGCTCCCACTGGAGAGATTCATTCTCCAAATTACCCCAGTCCTTACAGGCGTAACACTGACTGCTCCTGGGTCATTCGGGTGGAAAGAAATCATCGTGTTCTCTTGAACTTCACTGACTTTGACCTTGAACCTCAGGACTCTTGTATTACGGTAGGTGACACAATTTCAAGCACTGTCTATAGTCAAACCAGGGTCAGAATATTGCCTTGTGAGTATATTTAGTAAATGCATTACTTATGGATGTTTTCAATGGCAAATCATGGGAAACCCAACTATTGGCAACCTAAAATATAAGGATATTTACTTTTTTACCTAAATACAAATCAGGAGGTGGTTGATCTCAGGGTTTTTTAGCAACTCAGTTTCTATTCTACCATCCGTAGTGTGTTGATTTGTCATTTTATGTTTGTTTCCTCATGGTCAGAAAATGGCGGCAGTAGCTCTGACCATCCTTCCTTAGTATAGATGCAGAGAAAGGGAGAAGGAATTATGCTGTTTTTTTTCTGTTTTGTGTTTTTTTAATCAAGGAAAAAAATTTTCATGCAAGTCTCTACATATATCATTAGTCAGAGTTAGCTGCAAGAGATAATAGGGAACTTATAATGGAACAAATTTATCAAACTACTTCAAATCAATTATTATTAGGCCTCCTGGGGCTTTTCATGGGTTCTATTTTTCTTGTGATCAGGATATCTCAGTCTGCCACTAGAACAAATCAATGTTTGATAGGACATTGGGGGATTGAGGTGGAGATTCCTATTAGTTGGCCAGATGACCAAAGTTTCTGTTACTACCTTCAACTTTAGTACATTCTCACCTGAAATTAATGCTTTATCCTTAATGTAAGAGTGAATGAGGATGTATTTTGAGATTTTCTTTTTGTTTTTCTTTTTTGTTGTTGTTGTTACCTGATTTCTTTAACTAAAAATTTTCCATCTTTCATTTGTATTTAGAGACATTTCATTCAAATATAAACCAGATTCTCTTGGCTAATGGATCTTTCTATTTTAGTTTTCTGACAGTTTCTTACACAAACTCCAACTGGCTAGCTTTCAGATTTACCTCAGGAAAACTCAAAAGTTGTTTCACATCTTTCAAAATAGTCCAGTCAAATGGTATGATTTCAAATACTATTTTACAAGGTAAAATTAGTAAACTACTTAAAAGATCAGTTGATTTATGACTAAGTATTAATCTTCTAAATGAATCGTCAGAGTCTAAGTTGGCAAAGCATTGTACAAACTTAAGGTATAGAAAAAAGGTTACACTTGCCATATTGGTGACTCAGACCAACTCTCCTGACAAAGATAATTTAAACATTTTAGGTGACATTAAAAAAACACCTTCCTAAATGTATCAAAGAACTCACAAGATAGTGTTAAATCTCTGAGTAAATATTGAAGAGGTATGAGTCTAGTAGTTGAGATAGCTTTTACCTATAGGGCATTTGCTGATCCAGATGGGGTTAGCAGCACCTCTGTGAGCCTCTCAGGGCAAAGAGAAGCAAAGTGTGAGTTTAGAGATGGAATAGAGTGGAAGTCCTGGCAAGCCATCTCATATCAAGGTAAAGAACAGTAAAACAGCCTACACAAAGACTGCATCCCAGCTTGAGTCAGCTGAGTGGACCTAAAATCTGAATGAGAAGACACCCTGTACTGTTAATATATCTTTGGACATCTGACAAAAGCAATTTAGAATTTTCTTCAAAGGGACATAAAGTCATCCTAGATCTCATTTCTACTCATAAGTTTTCATGGGCAATAGCCAGCACGCTATCAAAGATATACATGTACCTGAGAAGATAACATAACATAAATGAGATACAATATGAATAACAGACAATGGAAACAAACATACTAACATGGCAGGTTGGTGAACAATTATGATTACTAGGCTCATGGAGATAAAAGTCAAACTTTAAACTCTCAGCAAGGAACTGCAAACTATAAAAAGTGACATTGCAAATATGAATGAGTACCAATTAAAATTTTTAGAACTGGGTGAAATATAATAGATGAAATTAAGATCTAGTCAAAGATTTTTTATATATATATATTTTAGACAGATTAGACAGGTGAAGAGAGAAATAGTGAACTGAAAGATAATTCAGAAGAATCTATCTGGGGAAAAAGCATGGATAGGCAAGAGGATGGAAAATATAGAAGAGGCTTATAAAAGGTATACATTTAATTGTAATCTCAGAAGGAAAAGTGAGAGTTAAATGGAACAGAAGCAATATTTGAAAAGCTAATGACTGGGGTGCCTGAGTGGCTCAGTTGGTTAAGTGTCTGCCTTCAGCTCAGGTTATGATCCCAGGGGCCTGGGATGGAGCCCCACGTCCGGCTCTCTGCTCAGCAGGAAGCCTACTTCTGCATCTCCATCTGCCCCTCTGTCTGCCTATGCCCTCTATCTCTCTCTTTCTGTCAAATAAATAAATAAAATCTTTATTATAAAAAAGAAAAGCTAATGACTAAGACTTTTCTAAATCTGATGAAAGACATCACATTTAGAAAAACAAGAATCCCAAGGAACCCAAACAACTAAGTGAGTAGAAATAGAAAGAGAAATAAATAGAAAGATATACTAATCTAAAAAAAAACTAAAGATAAAGGGAAAATGTTACAATCAGCCAGGGGAGTGGGTAGGAGAGCAGATTGCCTTTTAGGAAGTGGCAGAGTGGACCCTGACTTTTCAACAGTGATAATTAGAAGGACAAAAGACAATGGCATGGTATCTTCAGTCTAAAGAAAGAAAATAACTACCAGCCAGGGACTCTGTCCTCTCCTAAAATAGTCTTTAAGAATGAAGGTGAAATAAAGCATTGCAACAGAAAAGGAATCTTCAAGAGAAGTTAAAATGGTCCAGAAACAAATTGTTTACTTTCTAGATGTGCCTGCAGTGGGCAATTCTCCACCATTTGCTTCCTCTCCCAGTTGGTATGGTGCCACGTATAGTATCTTCTCTTCTCTTTGGTAAAGTCCATAACCCATAAAATTCAACATACAAAAGCGTGTGAACAAAACAAAGCTTAGGTCAAATGGATCAAAGGCACGCCTAGCATGGCTAGATTTTTCCCCTCCTGTGTTCATGAGTAGAGCTTTCCACCTACATGGGATATAAATATACAGATGGGGTTTGCTATTAACCACTGCCATATCTCAGCCTGTAGCCGGCCTTGACTTAACAAACTTAGCAGGAAGCAACAGATAGGAGGAAGTGAAGCCTCAAGTATGATCTGGTCATTGGCATGGAGACAGGAAAATAAACCCAAGGACAGGTGCTGGGAGGAGTTCAGTCTAGCAAATGAGGTAAAATATAAAATGTAATAGTCCAAACAAGTTGTCAGAAAAAGGGAATCCTGTATGAGGTAGTTGGACTATCCCTGCCATTGGGCCGATGGGGCTTTCAGAAAAAGTTGCCACTAAGCACTTGAGCAAAACTTTGATATAAAAAGTGAATTACAATCTTGGGAAACCTGGGTGGCTTGGTCAGTTAACCGTCTGCCTTTGGCGTGGGTCATGATCCTAGGGTCCTGGGATCAAGTCCTGCATTGGGTTTCTTGCTCAACGGGTTACCTGCTTCTCTCTCTGCCTGCCACTCCCCTGCTTGTGCTCTCTCTCAATCTCTCTCTCTTCTCTCTCTCTCTCTCTCTGACAAATAATAAAATCTTGGGAAAAAAATTTAAAAAAATAAATAAAATAAAAAAGAATTATCTCAATTGCATGGTGCCATGGTTAAGAAGTCTAGCCCTGGGACGCCTGGGTGGTTCAGTTGGTTGGACGACTGCCTTCAGCTCAGGTCATGATCCCGAAGACCCGGGATCGAGTCCCACATCAGGCTCCCAGCTCCACGGGGAGTCTGCTTCTCCCTCTGACCTTCTCCTCGCTCATGCTCTCTCACTGCCTCTCTCTCACTGCCTCTCTCTCAAATAAATAAATAAAATCTTTAAAAAAAAAAAAAAAAAAAAAAAGAAGTCTAGCCCTGTAGTGGGGAAGATCTGGGGCAGAGCCTGAATTTTGCCATTTTCAGGTAGTGTTGCCTTGAAGAAAGTTAACTTTTCAGTTTTAGTTTCTTTAACTGTGAAATGGAAGAAAACAGAAGGAGCAATTCATTTGGATCTGGAAGGCAGGGAAGTTTTCACACTGGAGATGACATTTTAGTGGCAGAATTTCACTAGTAGAAATGTGGGAGCGAGGCCAGGAGAAGAGGCTTTGGGAAAAGAATTGGGGAAATTGTGCACAGATGGATGACTACACACAGACATGTGAGGACAGAAAAGATGTTGTACTGGAGTGTAGCTAGCTACCCATGGGTGAGCATGTAGAGACCAAGTCTGTAGAAGACATTCTGAGTAGCCTCAGGATTGGACAAACTCTCTCATGCTTTCTGAACCTGTAATTATTTTATAGATTGTATGAGGTTGATAGTTTTCTGTGAAACAGAAGAATTATAACTCAAAACTGTATTTTACAATGATAACAGGTGGGCATGTGAGGACTGGGTTGGCAGGAAAGACAAAGGTAGCATGAAGGCTATTGGGGAAGCTATTAAAAAGCCTTGGGCCAGTGGCCTTGGGTGTGGCAAAAAAGAGATGTATTGGAGAACTCATAGTGGTTGTACCTCACCAAAACTTAGAGACTAATTACGTGGTAGAGGATGAGGTGGGCGATAGAGATGAGAGAGTCAAATCTATTCACTTGAAGAATGAGTAGGTAATGACACTATGAAGTGAGTAAAGGGGTAGATACCATGAGTGAGTTTGATTTGGAAACTTTTTAGTTTAGCGGTCTACACTATGGCCCTTATAAAGTTTGACATAGGAGTTTAGGGCTCATGATGGCATCTGAACCAGACATATACATTTGGGAATATTTCTGTTTCTCTGGGTAGTTGTTAAAGCCACAGAAGTAGGTATGATCACTTATAATAGCATTTTCTAAAGAGAAAAGCACAAAATAAACTCTTTAGGAAATATCACCATTTAAGGGGCAAATGGAGGAACAGAAGAGAAGACTAAGAAAAGGCATTCAGAAGTAGGTGGAGAACCAGAGAGAGTGGTAGTATAGAAACGAGGAGTGAAGTGAATTTTAAGAGTAAGTGATCACAGGTATCAAAGGTATCAAATACAGCAGAAGTCAACTAGGAAGGGGATTGAAGCCAGGCCACTGGATTAAGTCTTTGATGACTTTGATGACCTTGTAAGGAGCAGGGTGGGTGTGGGTAATAGTGAAAGATCACAATGGGTTAGGAGAGGCAGGAGCTTCTTAGCTTTTTCCTGGACTTGTGACAGTGAATGTTATAAGGGGATAAAAGGCTATAACCTACAGGTAAGGCAAGACCAATGGAAAGTTGTTTTTTTGCTTTTGTTTTGATTTGTTTTAATGATAGAGAAGCTTGAGCATGTGGGGAAGGCATGGTGCTGTTGAAAAGGAGCAACTGAATGTAAGGGATAAATAGAGTAATTGATGAAGTCATGTTCAAGGCAGAGATCTGGAGACAGATTGGTCCTATAAATTTCATATTTTCAGGATGAGAAATTAAAACACATGGCTAACCCCAAGACATATAGCTTTCTTTGATTTGCAGATGTATTTATATTGAAAATTACAGAAATCACATATAAGCTAAGCCACTTTTGTCTGTGCAGTTTACAAATTACCTTTACAAATGGTTAAAGTAATGTGAAGAAGGACTATACTGGTAAACTAGGGTAGAGATCTGCTGTGTGTGGTTGCCAAGCGGACCCAGTTATAGGATGGGAGGCCGGCAGAGCTTGGAAGCAGGCAGGCAGTGTCCTGGTGAGGCTGGAAGCTTGGCTCCAAGTTACAGTTAGCTGTCCAGGGGTTCATGAAGGTGAGCATTGAGGCACCAGCCCTCTATCCTTTACAGCTGGATGGACACTGGATGTGAAATGTAGCCTACAGTCCAATATCTTACATAACATCTCTGCAGTTTAAGTTCATACAAAGCCAATCATTCATTCTGGAGACATTCAAGTTAATTTCTTGGTCCTTTTGCTTAGACGGAGTCATTAGCAAAGAGAAAAATATTCAGCTGCCAGTGATGCTGCCAGATAACATTGGTGTTCATGGGATTTTTAATAGAGCTCAACTGTACTATTAAATATCAAAGTAAATGATGGCTAGATTGGACCAGCAATCATGTTTTTTAGAACACCTGTAACAGTTTGGATTGTCAGAAGTGGAAATATTAATTTTAACAGACATTATGGCTAATAGTTGCAAACACATAGATAATACATAGTATATTAAGTTTACAAGAGGAGAGACTAGAGGTAATTTACTGTCATGTGCTGATTTTTGGGGTAGTATTCTTATTTTAAAAATAAGAACATTGAAGTCCATATGGTCAGGATCAAGACCCGGTAAAAATGAATAGCAGGATAAGCACTAAAACATAAGCAAGCCTAAAGTAACGGTAAGTATTCTGAAAAAATATAAGAATTACAGTGGACATGCAAGGAACTGAATAGCAGAATAGAAGACAACTGAAAAAATAGGAGGAGAAAATAAAGCTAGGGTTCCTTTGGAATCATTTTGAATTCTCTTTTGGATGGCCCAGACTTAATTTATCAATATAAGGAAGAGTTAGGATTCCAGATATGAGGTAGAAGGTGTCTTTGCCTTGACATTGGGTGGTCTGGGCTCCATGCACCCATTCAATCTTTGGTGTCAACTTTGCACCAGACCCTGCGGCACCACTAGTGTCTGGGCATGGCTCCAACACTCCCTCTTGTCATGGCTGGGGGATCTGAGTTTGCTCATTTATAAAATCGAGTGCCTGGTGAGCCCACAGATAGAGAGGATCCAGTTAGGAGTTGCATCTATGGGTCGGAGGAGAAGCACAAGATGGGACGTGAAGAAACAGACACTGAGGGTCTGGTGACATCAGTGTGGCGGTTCACTCCAGAGATCACAGAGACCGACTCGCTAAGCTAGAGTTTCCGCTCTGGGACACAGGATTGGCCTTGGCTCGGAGGTCATCTCCACGCTCCACTTGCTGTGCAGAAGAGAGCTCTTCCTGTAGCCCGTCTGGTCCGCAGTGGTCCTAAGTGGAGGCAGGGTAAGCCCACAGGGACCCCCATCTCTCTTGGTCTTGTGGAACTAAAGGCAGCATTTAGCAAGAAGAGGAAATGGATGACAATTTTTAAAGGAACAGTAATGCACAGCCTCCATCCACTTTCACATAACCACCAGCAATAGTCTTGGTATCTGGAAGGCAGCAGTCTGGTGCATGAATGACTAATAGATGCATGGCTGAATCCGTGAGTAAATGAATTTTGTAGTCCCTCCTCCTGCAGTAGTCAGTGCTTCAGTGGAAAACTGCGGATGACACATTTGGGGATGTGCTGTGCTGAGTTCACTCCCTGGCACAATTATTGATGTACAGTCTCACTCTTTTGAGCCACACGAGAACTCAGATAACATCACAGAGGCACGTTTTCTAGAATTTCATGCTGCTATAATGAAAAAAGAGAGAGAAACGGAATTTTCTGACCTCTAATGAAATGGTGATGGCATCGTGGGTTGCTCATCAGAAAGCTCAAGTGACAGTCAGGTTTCAACGAATTTGGTAATATGTTTGCACTTTCTACTCTGTCCCTTTTGAGTGGCTAGTGCAATTAACCTCCGGCTCTCCGGAATGACACATTGTGAGTATTTCTTGCTAAGGCAGCATTGGGACCCACTGACTGGGCCTGATTCTGTATGGTCAGCACGAAAATGGCTCCATTATGTTGCCTTTCATGAAGGCTGAGTATTAACGTGACCTCTGACTGACGGTTTAATTGCTTAATTAGAGTCTCTCTTCCGAGCCTTAAATCCATGTAGCTCTGAGAGCTCTTATCGATCTCTGAGCAATGCTGGCAGTAGCTGAGTGTGGGAGCGGGAGAGGTCAGTTCTGCCGCTCCCGCGGGGGCCCTGGAGACTCCCGCCCCCTGGTTTCAGCATCCTCTTTGCTCAGCGCCGTGGAATGTCTGCCTTGTGAGAATCAGTCAGAAGCAGATAAAAGCAAGCAGAGCACAGCCCGGGTCCAGCCTCTCGTTTGGAGAAAACATACATTAGGGCTAACAGAGCCCAGTACAAAAAAGGGGGGGGGGAGGCACATGGTGAGTAACTGTTTTTCTTTCTGAAGCTTTGTGTGCCAGTGGAGGAGAAAGAAAACAAAGTGTGTGATTTGAAGTGAAGACCGGACCCCCTACCCCCGCCCAGAGCCGGGGACTCTGCTATGGTTCACACAATTTGACAGTAAGGCACAGGGTGGACCAGGGCAAATGCGGAACACGGAATCCATATTTTGTTTTATTTATTTATTTTTTTAAAGAAACTGCCCATGATGTGTTTTCTTTTAAAACATTGATCTTTTCAAAACAGAGCAAATAGACACAGGAATAATAGAACTCAGCACTTCAAAGAGACAATGGAGCGATTCTTTAAATATTTATTGTTTTACAAATAGATCCAGGCCAAAACTCAGTCTCTCCCCACCTCCATTTCTTCCCTTTCTCCCTCACTTTTTCCCACAGAGAGTTTAGTTTCCATTTGCTGCTTGCGGAGGATCCCTCATGATTTCTTTAAAACGTTTTATTCTGTGACTTGCTTTTGATAAGCTGCCTCGCCGTTTTCCTTCCAGTACCATATTAGTCACTCAGAGCTGTGCCAGGGCTCTTCGTCCCCAAAACAAAGCATGAGTGAGTTTGAAGCCACAATTCTCAATCTGCGGGAGGGGCCTTTGTTTGGTTTCGTTTGCATTTCAGCTCATGGTCTCCCTAAATGCTTGTTTATTTGTGAAAACGAAAGGAGCTTCTTGGATGTATTTTCCTATCAACATTTCCAGTAATCTTTGAGTTACTGCTTGCAACAATGCAAATTACTAGAGGTTATAATCTGTAAAAATGGAAGACCGAGTGCAGTGAGTTCACAGCAAAGGAATAGGGATGACAAAGTCCCAAGGTGAGATGCTCGGCTGTGTATTTAACCTGGTGTTTAATCTCCGAGGCGGGGAGCTGGCAAACATCACCGACGGAGGAACCCCACACTTCCTCCCCTCCCCCCACCCCCAAGGAAAGCTGCTATAATGAGTAATATTTTCATTTCCTTCCTCACATATACTTATGACTTTAACAGCTTGGATATTTTCCTAAGGGATCCCCCTCCCTATCACTTAATATTTCCTCTGTCTTGGAGCTGTTCCCATTCCAAGATGGGAATTCCGTTAACAGCTACACCACCACGTGTAGCACGTGAAAATATTTTAGAGACTCTCATGCGCCAAACTGACTTTCTACCCCGATGTGAATGATCTCTTCTGTACCCCAAATATCTCATCCTTCCCCCGATCATCTTTAAGGCAATCCAAAGCAGTAGACATGTGTTGTAAGGAGTTCAACATGAAATAAAAAGGTAAAGACTGGGCTGAAAACCAAATTAGGCCAGGCCCAGGTGAGAGAGGCCACGCTAGACCAGACAGGTTGTGGTTTTTTAGGCCAGGAAAGGACAAGAAATGGATTTACATCTGAATCGAAGAAGAAAACCAAGTTTAGGGATCAGGGATACAAGTATTAGGTTTGCTTATTGGTTGTGGACACTGTGCCCTTTGTCACACAGTCTGCTGAATTAGCCACACGGGGAATCCCATGCATGTTTAGTGGGATGGAATGCATGACAGGTGCCAACTGCCCAGAAATCCATGGAGGCCCCAGACAAGACTTTCTTAAATGCCACTGAGGATGCATGATTGCAGGTCTAAATAAATGGGACATTTCCATTGTATTTCCTGAGCTCCCATGATTATCTTTCTCGGAGATCATGGACCTATCACTTAGCTTCAGAAAATCATGATCTCTCAATATTCTATTCTCAATGAATAAAACTGTATTTTATCTTTTCAGTTGGCTTTATGATAATTGCTCAGATGTCCCATGGATGGGATCCATATACTAGCTCTACACGGCTTAGCGTGTGACTGTGAGCAAGTTCTGTTTTCTGAGTCTCAATTTAACCAACTGTAAAGTGGAATTGGAAGAAGAATTGAATTTTTTTTTTAAAGTAAAGCATTTAGCACAGTGTCTGGTACAGATAAATGTTCATTGCTACTCCACATTTTTCTGTGACTACTACTACTGCTTCTATTACTGTCCACTAATACTATGTTGAAGGTCTTATCTTTTTAAAAACTGTGAACCGTAGGTACACAAAACCAGATCTGTGATCCAAAGTTCATTTCTAACTATCCTCATTAGTTATGAAAAGACTCATTTTATATTACTTTAATATTCTTTTTTTTACTTTAATATTCTTAAAAATCTTAAAATATCTATTATAATTTTTTTCACACATTCTCCACTCCATCATCTCACTGAATTGTATCACCTCATAAATGTGCTATTTTAATACCTTCCAGAAGATTCACAAATGAGTTGACAAGGAAAAAAGTAGTAGAGCAGAAAATGAAAACAAGAGCATAGTCTTACACACATATCTATGCATATACATTCACGATTTGTTTGCCCGGAAAGCTCAACTCTGAAGCTCAGCCCAAACTTTGGGGGATTATAAAACATGCTGTGTGTTTTGCTTTTGAATTAAAATAGTTCCTTTTACTCCAGCTTGTCATAAATTTTATCCCACACATTCAATTGGTTTATTTCCTCCCTGAGAGAAATGCAACTTTGTAAAGCCAGAAAATAGGAGAGGCAGTAGAAATGTTTTCCTACTCGCTTACTCTCCAGCATGATCTGAGGGAATAGATTCCAGTTTCTGGAAAGGAAAATGCAAACATTATGAGGAAGTTAATGTTCATTTTCCCACCTCAGTCATATGTTTTGGGCTGTGAGTGCTGACGATTTCTGGGAGGTGATCACGAGTCAGTCCTTCAGCAGGAGCGTGGATCAGATCGGCGGGCGGGGCAGGGGTCTTTGGGCTCAGGGCTGGGTGCTGCATGGGGATCACACACTTGCTCTTCCTCTCTGAGCAAAGCGTCAGTGATTGCGTTATTTTACAGGCTGGGGAACTTTGGCTTTCTTGTATCACTTGTTACATTTTATAAAGAGTGTTCTGAATTGGTGGTTTGTTAGGAACCCGAGTTAAAGAAGACACACATTTAGGCAGGGAAAACTTCAGGCTGCTGTGGTGACCAAGGTGAGAGGTGATGAGGTCCCTCACCCAGAGGAGGCCCCGTGGAGGGAGTGGTGGGAGGGACTAGGAGAGACCTTGGAGAGAGAATTGACAGAACATGAAGATCCCCTCCATTTGGGGGATGTGGGAGAAGTCTGAGGCAAGAAATGAGGGAGAGGGAGGAATTAGGGAAGGGAAGATGACTTCAGTCTGAGACATTGACACTCGAGGTTTGTGGCGCCATCCAAGCAGTGATGTCTGGAATGCCATGGGAGGGATAAGCCTAGAGCCTGGAGAGAGGTCTGCCGTACGTTTGGAGATATTAGCCAACTAACAAATGTTTTGGAGCTCTTAAAGCAGAACCCATATCTGTTTAACTACATTCCTGTGAGGCAGCAAAAGGCCAGATTAAGTGGCATTAGTAGCCATCTGGCTTAGCTACTGAGGTACTGTCCAAGCAATAGCATATTTTCTTCTTGTCTTTGTATGGAATCGTTTATTTACATGTCTGACTGGTACACCCTTAAATATTTTAAATATATACGGTATTTAAAAGTTCTACGTGCTCCTCCTATTAAATTTCTGAAATACAGAAAGGAAGAAAAAAGAAATCAATGCCACCCATAATATGGCAATATTAAGGACAGACTGTTAAACATTTGGCTTATTTCCTACACAAACATACCAATCCAAACACACACATGCACACTTACACACATGTAAACATAGATAGTTAAGGTACTGCATCATCATTTTGAATCCTACTTTTTTCACTTATCATTATTTAATATAATTTCTCCTTAAAAATAAACTCTTTGAGCAGATAATCAATTGTATGGACATACTAGAACTCATCTAACCACTAGCTTATTATTGACGACTTTGTTTACTTCTTTTTTTATTATAATAATGCTATGAAGAACATATTTGTATGTAAATCTTATTCTACATATCCTGTTTATTTCCTTGACATAAATGCTTTTTACCACTCTGTTTTGAAATATGTTAAGTATATCGAAAAGTATAGACTGTATAATGCATGTGGAGTATACAATGAACAAAAACATTTCACTGTCCAGACTTGCCAAGTTGTAATATTTTGCCATATCTGCTTCAAGTTCTTTTTTTTTTCCCAAAAGAAATGAATTATTCAGGAGACAGTGAAATCCCATGTGTAGCCCACATACTGATACTATTCCCTATTCTTATCTTGAAGGATACCACGAATGAGAACTTGGGTTTATTATTCCCATGGCTATTTTTATACTTTTTCCTTTTTTATACTTTGTCTATGTTGTATTGCGTTCAGACCTAAAGCATTCTTTTTGCCACCATACGATACTCCATTTCATGAGTATACCACAAATCACATACCGATTCTGCCATTAGAGTACATTCAGATTGCTTCTGATATTTGGCTGTTGTAACTCTTACAGCTATAGATATTCTTACACAAATTTCTGAATGCAGTAATGCAAGAGTTTCCCTAGGGGAGACACGTTGAAGTCAAAGTGCTTGATTTTATTTACCCTACATTGCCAAATTCTACTAAAAATGTATGTATGAGAATTCCTATAATGAATTGGAGAAACTTATCTTCGCATTCATACTATATGATTTCCACTAAACTTTCAGTACATTGTCCTATTTGAGCTTTACAATGACAAGGCAGGGAGGGATTCTCTACTTCCATTTTTAAGAGATGAAATGATAACCAGAAGCTTCTAGAGGGGGCTTGGCAAGAAAACAAATACCAGAGGCTGACCCATGTCTCAAGTCTAGGTGTCCAGACTCTAAGAACAGAATGCTTCCATGTGTTCTGACCATAAGGTCTCTGTGCTACCCACGTGTTCTGAATCTAAGATCAGCGTGCTGTCCTCTGGGGCTCACTTGTTTCAGTGGAAAATGTCACATGGGCCAGAATCTATGCATAGTTCAGCAAAGGTTATGCAACTGAAAGGACAGGAACAGTGTGGTTTGAGCTGACCATGGATATCAACACCCATTTTTAAAAAAGATTTATTTATTTATTTTAGCGGGGGAGGGGCAGAGGGAGAGGAAGAGGGAGTCCCAAGCAGACTCTGCACTGAGCACAGAGCCTCATGCAAAGCTCAACCCCATGAGCCCGAGATCATGACCTGGGGACCTTGAGGAGGAACCTAGATTTAAAAGCACTGCCTTTCCCGAACTTAGCTGGATGCTTTGTTACCCCCAAGTCAACTGGTACATTATAAATTCTTGAACAATTTGTGATAGCCTTACTTTCCAAAGAACTAAAGCAGAAACAAAGAAAGGAGAGGGTGGGATTCCCCCTAAGGGTAACTGGATTCCATGAGTGTTTCTCAAGTGCCAGTGACTCCTCCCTCCATCCCTGGGAGAACCAGCTCTTTAAAGGGAAGTGAAGGTGTCACGCTGTCTTCATTTCTCCCCTTTGCACACACAGCCCAGCCCACTCAGTTAATGTCTGCCAGTCATCATGCCCTGACCACTCATTAGACCTCCAGTGACCTCCAAGTCAGTAAGTTCATGAGTAATTTTTGCTCCTTTCAGTAGAGTTTTCAGTAGTTGATCAGTCCAGGTGTGGAAAAGGAGACTCAGAGATTTAGGAAACCCATTATTCTCCATAACGTTTTCTGGAATTTCTGCATAGAGAAGTGAGGAGAGAAGGGATGCAGTCACCCTGATGGCCATCTCTTGCTTCTTATAGCCCTTTGCTTTCTTTCTCTCCCATGTTAAGAGAATGTTGGACTTTATAATTTTTTTCTTTATTTTTACAAGATACCACAAACCTGAGGTTCTTTTGTGTAGTAGACTTTGACTAAATATTTCAAGACTGGCAGGTGATTACTGCAAAGAACAGCCTAGCAGCGAAGTTCTAATGTGACATTAGACATCCTTATCCTGAAGATTCCATTGTCCATTCCTTCCTCACGCCTTCATTTCACACCCCCTGCATTAGTTAACTGTTGCTGCATAACAAATTTCTCCAAGACCGAATGCCTTAGAACAACAGCACTGATACTTTCTGTGAGTTAGGAACGCCAGTGCTGCTCACCTGGCTCTTTCCTAGCTCTCTCACAAGGTTGTCGGCAGGACTCAGTGGATTTGGTTTAGGACAGACAATGGGCTGGAGGCCTCCCTCAGCTCCTCGCAGGGCAGGCCTCTCTGCTGGGTGTCTCATGGCACAGCAGCCTACTCTAGAGAGGGCCAGCAAGCGAGAGAGCTGACAAGATGGAGGAGTTTCCTCTCATAACCTAATCATGGAAGTGACATCCCATCTCTTTGACCCTTATTGGTTTATTAGAAGCAAGTCATTAGCCCACATTCGGGGAAAGGGAGGCAATTACACAAGGACATGAATCACTGCAGCCAGATCAGAATATACTCACTGTCATGCCTGCTACGCATTTTACATCCTGATCCATGAGAGAGAGGAGAGTAATTTCTTAACTCCCCACCTCCCACCCTCGCCGTCCCCATTGAGTAATATCCTTGGGTTATGTGTCCTGCCTGGGCTCCAGCCTCATCCATAATGCTGGACAAACCCCCACACTCGGATCTCTTTTTGTTTGTGCTCCCAGAGCTTCCTACTTTTATTCATTTCTTAAACAACAATCTAGCTTTCTCTTTGCCTCACTTTCATAACAGAGACTGATATCTCTCGAGTACTTACTATGGGCCAGGAAGCATTGTCAGTACCTTGTATCTTTGCACTCACTTAATTCTGATGGACAGTATGAGTGATCTAGTCATGTCAGTCACACGTATTTCTATCATCAGTAAGTATCTGGGAAGGCAAAAGTTCCCTTTATTTTCCCAGATTCCCAGTGCTTCGGACTCTGACCCTGGACCTCTCTACATGGCATCATAAAGGGATGCTAGTCTCACACCTGAGTGGCGCCCCACCCCAGTGTCACCTTATGCTGGAGTTGATACATGTTACCTTTGAAAAAGGGTTGATATTCCCCAAATCTCCTTAAGATAGTAAAGTGTCAACTATTAAAATTCATAAATGTTTGGCTCAGTTCTAACTTCTGGGTGGAGCTTAGAGTATGGAGGGTTTCCTATAGCAACATCATGCCATGTGTCCTGTATACTCTGGGATTTTGAGGGCAGGTCTGATGTCCTCTGCCCACCTTCCAGCTTCTGTGTTCCCTTGCTGTGCTGGCAAAAAGCTGGCCCAGCCAGTGAGAAGGGCACCAGGGGGCTGTGAATGTGGTGTGGCCCATGCCCTATGATTAGACCGTCCTCCACTGACATTTGGGCCCAGAATGTAAAAAGCCTGCCCAAAAAGCAACCCCAATTGACCTCTTTCCCACTGTGAATAGCCTCTTTTACCCACTGTCATGCCTGCTATGCATTTATACATTCCGATCCATGAGAGAGCGGAGAGTGATTTCTTAACTCTGGGCTTTCCCTCATTCTTAGTCCTCTGTTCTTAGAGGCTCATATACTCTTCTATATGCAATTCATTTACTCATCTGTACATAAAACATTTATTTTCTGTTATGGGCCAGGTTCTACTCTTTTAACAAGTCTCCTATTTTCATGTGATAAATATATTTAGGGTTTTTTGGTGTTTTTTTTAAAGATTTATTTATTTATTTATTTTCAAGAGAGAGAGAGGAAGGGGGCAGGAGCAGAGGAAGAGAATATTCAAGCAAGCTCCCCACTGAGCACAGAGCCCAACACATTTCTTATAATGACCCTGAGATCAACACTGAGCCAACATCAACAGTTGGTCACTTAACTCACTGTGCCACTCGGGTGCCCCAAATTTAGGTGTTTTGAATGTGTGTGTTGGTATCTGGAATTTTGACAAAGCTCTGGATACTTCTCAAAGACACTGATTAACTTCTCATAGGAATTACTACTTAACCAGATATGCCTTTGTTTTTAGAGCCCCTGTGATTATAACTTTTGGTGATCACTTTTTCTTTTGTGGATTCAGCTTCAGAATTTTACTATTGTCATGTAGAAAAGAGTTAATAGAAATGTACGGTTTGGGGAGGTTTTGTTTTTGTATATTTCTCTGACTTTTACCACTGGAGCAACAGATTAGAAAGCCAATTTTTAGGCCTAAAAAACTTTTAGCAGTAAGAATTACATATCTATAAATTATGCGACTGTTTTATATATGTAGCCAGTAGTAATGTAATTTGCTAGTTCTGCCTTGGGAACTAAATGGAAGTAATTGCATATTGATAATTTTCATGACTTCAGAATTTTAAATAAATGGGAACAAGGTTCCTCATATTTTCTCCCTTGCAGTTTTTTTCTTATAATTTTGTTAATTAAAACTTAAATTGATTTGCTATTACAAGTGTTAGGAACAGTCTCAAATTAAAGAATGGCTATTCTAAACACTCTAAAAACTCAATTCTTTCTGTGAAAATCTGAGGTCTTGTACATTCATTAAGTGACAATTTGGTATATCTAACTGGATAACTATCACGAGCGTTTTAAAGAGAAGTGACACAATATAACATAGAATTTGGGTAGAGAAGAAACAAGTTCCTGACTCTATTCCTCATTACCTGTATGATCTTAGATGAGTGACTGACTTATATTGGATGAGACAACACTTTAATAGCTAGCACACTTGCTCCCTCTTAAGAATTATGTATGCTGGCCATATGTACATATGTACATATCTTTATGTAGCAATTGTCTTCATCTTAGAAATGGAAGGCATTTGGGGAGGAGAAAATGAGATCGTGTCTATGAAGGGCTGAACCAGTTTCTGGCAGATAGTAAGCTGTTAATGAATGAATGGTTGACATTATTGTTATCATCCAAAGAAAAGGAACTCACTCCCCCTATTTACACATAAGAGTGTCAGAAACTTCACAGCACACACACTGAGCTCTGAGGACATCAGCAAGCTTCAATTTCACAAACCAGTGCTGTGATTTGTGTACCTGTAATGTCAACTCTATTCCGTTAACACCTGTGAAGGGTCAGCTAAGTACCAACGTAGCACTGGGCAGACATAGAGCCGAATACTTTTTTTAAATTATTATTTAGATAATTTTCTAAGTTAGACTTGCATCACTGTATCATTGGAAAGAATTCTGTCATTCCTCTTCCCTCTTGACCACTACTCTATGGAAAGCAAAAAGTTCCAGCAAATGTTAGGTTACTGAAAACAAACGGTTACTTCTCCTTATTTCTCATCTATGTGTTCCTATACTCATTCTTGCAGCAAATATTTCATGTTGTGGGCATGGGGAGTCAGTGGGGTCAGGGGAATAAGTAGGGCTGGGAAAGTGCTGGCATTTATAAAAATAATCAGGGATGGGGGCACCTGGGTGGCTCAGTCAGTTAAGCATCCAGCTCTTGGCTTTGGCTCAGGTGGTGATCTCAGGGTCCTGAGATTGAGTCCCTAAGCTCTGTGCTCCATGGGAAGCCTGCTTGAAGATTCTCTCCCTCTGCCCCCACTCCCTGCTCATTCACATGAGCATGCTCTCTCTCTCTCTCTCTCTCTCTCAAAACATAGATAAATAAAATCTTAAGTAAATAAATAAATAAATGAAAATATGCAGGGATGTAATGGTGACTGCAGCTCAGGAACTTCCACTGGAATCCATATAGGTTCCCTGGACAAAACCAATGACTCAGACACTCTCCTGGTCTGTGAGGAGACAACGCCATGAAGATCCAGTGCGTGTGTTGTTTTCCCCTAGCTCACCCATGTGTAGACAGCCTGTGGAATACGGGCCTCAGAGATGTAAATCTGAAGTTCTGAATCACTGTTTTCCCTGTTGTCTTTCTTTGTAGGCCTATGATGGTTTAAGCGCCATGACTACCCATCTTGCCCGTGTGTGCGGAAGACAGCAGCTGGCTAACCCCATCACCTCTTCAGGAAACAGCCTCTTTCTGCGATTTCAGTCTGGCCCTTCTAGACAGAGCAGGGGCTTCCGAGCTTACTTCAGGCAAGGCAAGTGCCTTGTGTATCTGTGTGTCTCCTTGAGGCCCCAGCCATCTGCTCTGGGGTGTCCTTCTGGGTGCCACAGTGAAAGAAGGCCAGGCCTCAGAAACTGCTCCCAGCTTTCTACTTAACAAGCGACAATTTAGATAGAACAAAGGAACTATCAGTTGCAATTATTCCAACTGTTCATCCTCTACATTTACTCTTGTCTAACAGATGATGCTAACTTCCTTTGTGTCTGTGTATCTCTCAAGCAAGCTTTCAGAATAATACTTCAAAGTATTTTTAATACTAGAGCCACTGTGTCCAGATTCATTCAGGAGCAGATAAACTATGCCGCATTTATCCAACATTTTATGCTGGGAGGAGATACTCTCTCATAAAGAACAAGACTTGCTTGTAATGTAGAGTCAGATTCTATCCCTTGAGGTGGAGGTGCCCTCATTTCTGAACCCTGCCCTCGTCCACCTTAAGGAATCAGCGTTGTTTTCCATTGGTTTCATTCTTAAATCACTGCCTCTCAGCTCATCCTTTTCACCCATCCACCTTTTCACCCATTGCCTTTCATCTGGCTGTTTTTAGAGATGGACCCTTTATCCCACTGTCAGAGATGGAACCCAGAGTGGGAGGAGTTGTTAGTCTGCCTCAGTGTGCCTCTTGAGTTTTACTCAGCTGGTCCCTGGCATTTCAAATAAGTTGGTTCATTTTGTCACCTACTCTATTTGGGGCTTACTTGTATCCTATAGCAAAAGGTCCTGCCTAGGGATGGTTTCTGGATCAAGGTGTCCCAAAGATTCATTGTAGACTTTGGAGCAAGACAGAATGCATAAATTAATCGCTCCCTGAAGCAAAGAATAGTTTCAGAACACATTTCCTTTTTTCATTTACTTAACCACTTATGGTTTGCTTCACAGTAAACAATGTCCCCAGTAGGTCCCCCCTGGGTTATTCTAAAGCTTCCTCTAACTCACCCACCCTTTCCCATTTTCCTCCGAAGTCAGCTCACAAAAGCCCCCCTGTCGTCATGCCCTTGAGCGCCCCATTGACCTGTCCTGCCTCCGCACTGCCTAGGGCCCCAGTTCCTTCAGGTGTTACCTGAGGGCCCTGGAACCTGCCCCAGTCTTTTTTCCAGCATCACTTCCAACCCCCCTCAAGAGCACCACCCTTCAGCCAAGTCTGTGTAGTCGCAGCCTGACTCTCTGTGTCTTAGCTCAGATCTCTGGCTCCCTGGACTACTCTTCCCCAGCCCTAATTCCTCTCTCCTACCGTGTCATCCGTGAGACACCGCTTATTCTCTTCAGCTGGCCAAAGACCCTCCTTTCTGCACTGCTGCAAAGCTTTGTGCTTCTCGGATAACACATAGGCATCCTTATGCAATCTTGTTCAATTGACTTTTTTCCTTAAAAAAAAAAAAAAAAGAAGTTGCTCATAAAGAGGTTATCCCTATTCCAGTAATTTATGAGTGGGCTGAGTAAGTGAATCAATAATAGAGTTTTGTTGGAATGATTCAGGCAATTCATAGCCATTTAATCTTGTTCTCTGCCACTCCCCACTTCCTGCAATTGAAGAATATTGTTATAAACGTACAGAGCATTTCTACTTTCTCGTGGTCTATGTGCAGAGTACTTCCTTGGTGTGCATTTCAGAAATGGGAGAAAACCATTTGTGTGTTTACTCATCAAATCATTGTTCTGTACAGTCTGTAGAAGTCAAAACCTGACATGTGCATTTGTGCATTTCTCAGCCTGTGGAAGCTACATCCTCACCAGCTCCTTTGATACCATATCCTCCCCATTGTTCCCTGCCAAGTATCCAAACAATCAGAACTGCAGCTGGATAATTCAAGCTCAGCCTCCGTGTAAGTAACAAAAATAAAAAAGAAAAGGGATCCAGGATGGATGGTGTCTGTGGGAAAGTCCTTCTCTGACTAATGTTCTTATCTCCTCCGTGGTAACAATTGGTGGCCTTCCTCTTCTTTTTACGGAAGTTCCCATTCCTGATGTGCACGAGAACAAGCATTTCCTAATCGGATCGCGAAGTAATTTTTACTGTCTATTCTTAATTAAAAAAAAGTTAGGGTTCAAGGCCTAACAAAGTGGGGGGGAACATCCCCCTATACCCTTGCTGTATTGACAGGCATGAGAAATTGGGGGTAAGCAGAAATAATTGATAAATTATTTTTGACCTCTGTGACTTCAGTGTAGTGGACACTCAAGACAGTTGTGAAATGGCCAAATGAATACTAAGAATGACAGACTGAAAAATTGATAACTCAGAGTTTGGGAACACAGTGCCATGAGCATAAGGAACGTCCGTCAAAGTGGAAGCTCATTGTAAAATCTGTTCTCTGGTGCACATATAAAAAAAATTCTAGTACGGGCCTGGAAGAAACATTTCATAAGTGCTTACATTATTTTCTTTAAAAAAATTATAGAATCTTATTTTTTGGCCTGGTAATAACCTGGTGGAAAGTGTTACTATCCACACTTTCAAGACAGGGAAAATGAGGGGACCCCAAAGGACTCAGAGCAAAATGCCTTGCCCAGAGGGTAACCCTAGGGTCTTATGAATCCTGTTTCAGAGGAGGCCTGCCTTTTCTTGAGTTGTTCAGGAAAAATTTATGATATCAGACATCATGTAGGAAAGGTATTCCTTTGCTCTCTAATTACAGTGACCTTTGTGACAATAAGCAAATCACTTAAGCTAATGAGACCCCATTAGCTAATCTAAAAAATGAAGAATTTGACTGAAATATTCTTTACCAGTTCTTCTAGGGATGTTAAGAGTTAACAAAAGAATGTCTTTATTGACGTGCATACGATCTGGGGATGGGGGGGTGGTGGTGAAGTAATCCTTAGCCTAATAAAGTTGCCAGAAGCTAAGCCTTCAATAAAGAAGTCCCCCACCTTGAGCTGAGCAGTTTTGCATGTAAGGATAATTTCTAATGAGTTGTAAAGCATTGAGATGAAAGATCTCACTGGTTCAAAGACATTAATAGGGAAAGATCCTACTGGGAAGATTAGGGATCCTGGAAGAATAGCAAAAGAAAAATGCACCCAGGCACTTACCATTCTGCAAGGAATTCAAAGCTTTCTTTATAAATGACTCCAAACCTCTAGGGCCCCTGGCTTTGGCCTTCAAGTGAAATGAAGAGACCCAGGCACTGCATGCCTGGGAGTTAAGAGTGCCTCATTTGCAAGTCAGCAAATGAATCTATGGAGAAAAATGCTTCCTAGAGGAACCCAGCAATGACTGATTTTAGAAAAGGTGTTAAGACCATCTATTCCAACTAGACACTCCCTGTGGAAGCAACATCCCCAAGGGCCCTCTTATTTACCACTATCAGCATTTCAAACTCTACAGGCATTTTCAAAAAACTTGACTCTTCAGAGGAACCAAAGGTGATGATGCTTCCCTGCCGGAGAACCCGCACAGTGAATGATCTGAGGTAAAATCTCTCTTCCTGGATATTTTGTTTGCCTCTACTTTACTAGTCTCCTTTCCTTTTCCTACAGTCAACCACATTACACTCTCCTTTGACCACTTTCAACTTGAAAGCAGCACAACGTGTACACAAGACTTTATAGAAATTTTGGACGGCGATCACGATGACGCACCCCTCCGAGGTATGTGGTGCTCACTCCTTCGCATCTATGGCCCTGGCTGGGTTTCATTCATAGACTGACACGCGCATAGGCTGTCGTTCAAGGTTAGAGCATGTCCAGTAGATACCCGGGGCAGTATAAGCCAAATAAAAATAATCAGAGTGTAGGAAAGCAGGATTTAATGTGGGGTTCGAGAAACACAGCTTGTCCATCTTCAAGGATATGAACGGTTTATGTATTTGTCTTTTAATCTAAAAGTTGCAGCTGCTTCGGATAGCAGTGAAACGCCATCCATTCTGGCATTCAGTAGCCTTCTGTGAGAAATTTCTTTTACTATATGACCAGTTCTTATATTCAGATTGAGTGTTTCTTCTGGTTTTGTCCTCCGTAGAAGCAATCGAGGACTCAGTGAATGAATGCATGTGTCAATGAATGAATGGATGGATGAAACAATAAATAAATAAACAAAATAAAAAATAAAGCAGTAAGCCCATGCACTGGGATTCTGATCATGGGCCATCCCCGTAAAACTAAAGATCGCCGGTATTTAGTTTCTGAAATACCTTTAAGTAAAATGCTCTCAGGTTATTTAGACTTTCTCATGAGTGACTCATATTTGAACTTCCTCGTACAAGTTTCTTATCCTGTGCAAGCTCCTCCAGAGGAGGGACTTTTGTTTTGCTCTTTGCTTTATCCCCAAAGCCCAGAACACTGCCTGGGACAATAGTGAGCACTTGAATACTTTCTGGTCTCTGGACTTCTGGTTGTATGGCTTGACATGCTTATCTGTGAGCATTTGACCAAGGATGAGGGTTTATTATTTAACAAATACTTCCTTAGGCACTTAACCTGTGCTGGGTACTATTCTAAGAACTTTATAAATAGTAACCCCATGAACCCTCATACCCTTATGGTAGAGGGTTCGTTATTATTGATAGTCTCTTTTCTCAATGGGGGAAACTGAGGCACAGAGAACTTAGGTGACTTGTTTCAGGTCGTGCAGCTAACAAATGGCTGAGCTAGGAGTTGAACCCCTGTATTCTGGCTCCAGCATCCACAATTTGGGGGGGGGGCGCTATAATACTCTGCTTTAAGTGGTAGTGCATTTCTTTGTGTGGGACCTACTGTCCTGGAGACTTTAGCAATAGTTGCCTTCGGAGCCTGGTATCTACATTTTTCTTATCTCTCTCTAATGCTCTTCATCATGTTTATAAATCATCTCTCCTATGCTTGTATTTATAATGTAATTCTCAGGCATTGTCTCAAACACGCACCCTGATTTAAATTCTCAGAATAGTGATTTCTTCTTCTTGCTTTGTTCTCTCGTGGTTATAAGAAATAACACCTGTGCTATGTCATGTCCGTTCTCCTGGTCATGATCTCATTTAGGCCGCTACTGTGGCACGTCCATGCCCCATCCCGTCACTTCCTTCAGCAGTGCTCTGACGCTGAGGTTTCTCTCTGACTCTACGCTAAATTCCGAAGGATTCCATGCTACGTACGCTGCGTCCTCATCAGGTAAGAGCAGGTAGCAGATGGCGCTACCAGCTTAAGGGAAACATGGTAGACATCCTTGGTTTGTTGTTTGGGACTGAGATCACCTCCGTGACTAACTTTAGTGTCTTCCAGTTTAGATTCACCTACTCGTAAATTCTAACAGTAGTAAACTCTGTACCTCATCTTCCTTTTCCCTTCATCCACTGACGGAGGCTTGGGGTATGTCCACACCTTGGCTATTGGTGACTCATGCTGCTAGTAGTTGAGCTCTGGAAGGAGGGAGCACTGGTTCAGATGATCTTGGAATGACAGGTGGTCTCTTTCATGATGTGTCTGTTAAGGCAGCCCCTGACCAATGGGGTCCATTGACATCTCTTATGAGTGGATAGTTGATACTCTCCCATCTCCCTGGCCTCCCACCTCCCTTGCCTGGGCTCAGGCGAGTCTCGGTGTTGTCACCGATGGCAGGATGGATAGTGATGGTGGCATGTAGGCAGGAGGGGAAAGAGGAGCCACCCAGTGCTGGCTCTGCCAGCCAGGGGTGCTCTTGGTCCACTGCTGACTTCCTTGTTATTAGCAATTAAAACCACAGAAGATTTGTGTGTGCATTTCAGTGTTTTCTTGAGAGGGAAAAGCTGGAATACTGTCTTCTGTTGAGGCCAGCACTGAAAATCATTTTGGGGAGAAATACTGAATGGTTGTGGGATTAAAATATGCATTCTATTACATGGAGTTATAGTTCAGGGCAAGAAAAGGCTTCTAGAAGAGAAACTACAGAGGTTCCTTCTGATCTACCATATCCTGCAGCTTACAGTTTTCAGTCTTCAGAATCTTTTCCTGATGATATATGACAGGGTTGTTGTTTTTTTTTTCTTAATTAGAAAAGGAAATAGGATACCCTTGATGCTGCTAGCAGCCCCAATTGTGCTCTTTCTCCTTCATCTTACGGTATCTTGCATTTGATCTTTGCTCTGGCACTCACTTTGTCTCTCTTTCCTTCCAGCTTGTGGTGGAAGCTTCCACATGGCTGAAGGCATCTTCAACAGCCCTGGCTACCCGGAAGTTTATCCCTCTAATGTGGAATGTGTCTGGAACATTGTCAGTTCCCCTGGCAACCGGCTCCAGCTGTCTTTTATGTAAATCCTTTTTTTTTTTTTAATTAAATGGTGTATTGTTTCAGTGTGAATGAGTCTGCAGGAAGGAAGCATGGTTACTAATAGAATGGACAGCTAACAGCATGTGTGTCCAAGCAACTGTTAGAGAACATGGTGGGAACTTTAGGAAGTCTGTTTCCAAATTTCCTCTGTTTAGTCATAGTTTGGGTTATAAATGGCATTAAAATTCTCTTGAGAATGGTTCTAGAGCCATGCCTAACATTATGAGAAAGATAAGCCTATGCTACTGGTACATTAATTTGTGGCATGTTTATTTTCATAGAATAGGAATTGCGTCTTTTTTTGAATTACACACACTTAGAGTCTTCCAGAGAAATACTAACATTCTTTCTTCCAGCAGAAATCCCCATCACAACGAAGCCTTCCTTTCCCCATAGACCATATCCCTACCCCAGTCCACCTTACCGTCTGCTCTACTTCCAGAACAATGATTTTGGAAGTTTTTAGGAGCTTAATGGTTGGTTTGTAAAATCACTGGTCTGTTCCTAATTGAACTGTAAGACTTTTTGAATATGGCCTCTGGATATGGAAGCAATAGTAGAAACCTGACACGTTCAGAGTGGTCTAGAATAAATATTAACAACAATAATGTGTTTTTTGAAAAGCAGGTACTGAAAAGCACGTGGTAAGTGACATGAGCCTTTCTGATCAATCAGTAGAGAGGTTGCCTGTGACCTGCCGTGCTGGTAGGAGACACTTAACACATATGGAGTGAAATGATTTTGGTATTTAAGTTGCCATTTTAAAATAAAAGTTACTTATTATAGCAAATCACATATCACTGGACTTCATTTTGGATTCCAATTCCGTTTTTGAAGGAATAGAATAAATAACTTATAACCACTGAGAGAAGAGGATTATTTTGAGGACACTGGCCTGTTTATTCAAAAAAAGTCTTGCTCCTTCTCCTAGACATGCCATTCTGTACATCAAGAAAGGATTTTATTTTTATTTATTTATCTAAGAAAGGATTTTACGAATGAAAGAATAGTCCTATTCGTGGACCACGTTCAAACATGTGAAGTTGCTTTCTTTCAGTCTATCAATCAGGCAGTGCCTCTTCAGGGCACAAGTGGCATTGTGTTAACACAAAGACACCCTCTGCGTGCCCGAGAGGCAAGGAGAGGTTAAGCTGCCACATGGAAAAAGTTTCTGTTTGCCCTTGTCTTTACTAAAAGCTCAAAGTTCTATATGGGAAGAAATCTGTGCATGTAAGTTTTACCCGATATATACGTCTTTCTTTTTTACTCACACAGCACACGTGTGCTGACAGACTGACAGACTATGTGTACTCGCATAGTCAGCACGTGAGACTCCCAGGCCAGATGCTTTATATATAATGATGAATAAAACAGGATTATTGTTCTTCTGATAAAGTCCAAAGTCCTTCACGTGGCTTACTGGGCCAAATAACAAGGCTTCTTTCTTGGTCTTTTTCCTTTTAGTCTCTACCACATTCACATGGTTGACGAATCTGATGTTCAGTGGGTGACAGGGACCGGAACAGCACAGGGAGTATTTAATACAGCCATCCCATCTCTTGACGAGTTACGGATAAGTTAGTGCCAAGAAGCTATTTATTTGAAACCTAAAGAGATTCATTCCATCCATAGGGGATGATCATATACATTTAAGGGCCAACATTAGAGTTTAGGATATCAGATGTAAAATATACAGCACAAGGTTGATGCATACCAGATGGTCAGTGAATGGTAAATTATCTCACTCTGCTGTTTCTAAAATATCTTGTGTGACAGTTCACAGTTAAATCCAAATGGGTGATGCTGAGCTCTTTCTAGAAAATAGGAGATAACCACAAAAAGTTAGTTTCATTCATTTTACTGCTTAATGGACCCTAAATCCTAATTATTATATAGACAAATCTTAACAACTCAGCTTTTTCCTTTCTTGTCCATAAGAAGTTAATGTTGATTATTTTGTGTTACTTGCTTGACTTTTATTTTTAAAATAAATTTTGTAGAAAGCAAGATGTTCCTCTTTTGTAGAGGATAATGAGAAGGGATTTATGGCAAGGTCTGTGAGTTATTTCTGCCCTGGTCTAAACTGTATCCAGATGGGTGCTTGGAAACATTCCCCTGAGTTGTATGAGAAGCATATGGAATACGTCAAGTTCAAAACCACAGGGCTTGGACTATGGACACTGTGGTGAAATTGAATAAGGAGAAAAACTGGAAAAATTATGGTTGAATCTGTAACAAAAAGGAGGGAGAGAGAAATAGAATCTAAAAAGGATTTTTTTTGTAAAATAGATATTTAAAGGGATTAACAGAAAATATATTTTATGCTTGCAGAGTGCTTTTCAAAAGTGATTGATCTTGGTTCAAGAATCAAAATGAGATAATGAGAAACAGTGATTGTACTATTTTTGTTCTACATTGTATTTTTACTAACAGATCTCAGCCAAAGTATTTGGAAAGAGGGTAGATTTGCTTATAAAATGTACTGGCCTAATACAAAGACTTCCAAGAAAACAATAAGCTTTTTAAAAAGTTTAATTTGATTCTTGTAAGTATCATCCTACCCTCATTTCTAATAAAATGTCTTTTCTGTGATTTGTCACTGGATTATACCAGTGTGGTACTCAACAGAGAAGACCTTCACTTAGTAATATTCTGGACCATTGGACCAAACTTAAATGTACATATTGATCATGAGGGATCTTGCTAAACCCTACATTCCGATTTAGTTGGTTGGTGGGTCCTGATTCTTCATTTAAACAAGTTCCGCAGGACCATGTATTATACTTTGAGAAGAAAGTTTAGATTTGATTTCCTGTAAATCACTTGCAGAGGCAAATGATCTCTCTTTCTTCCCTTTTTAGCATATTTCACTTTATTGATAATGTTATGGATAATGAAACATCCTGAATTTAAGTGCTAAACGTGGCAGTCATCCTAAAGTTGGATTCAGAACAATTGCTTGTCAGAAATGGTTGTTCAGGGACACCTGAGTGGCTCAGTGGGTTAAGCTGCTGCCTTCGGCTCAGGTCATGATTCTTGGGTCCTGGGATCGAGTCCCACATCAGGCTTCTTGCTCAGCGGGGAGCCTGCTTCTCTCTTTGCCTCTGCCTGCCACTCTACTTGCGTGTGTACTCTCTCTCTCTCTGACAAATAAATAAAATCTTAAGAAAAAAAAAGAAATGGTTGTTGACAGAAACTTTGTCTTATAAAGAGTAAATTGTTAAGGAAGACAATGGGGGTAAGGACAAATGGGTAGTCTACTTAGCTTGACGTGGATTTTTTCCTGATTTCTTCTGCGACTCAGTTTCTGATCATAGCTTGCTGCTAAACCTGTAAAATATCGATACAGATGATCTATATTGTAGTAACTCAGCTTGATGGAATCATGAGAGCCACAGACTCACTGTCTGGCTAGAGACCTACCAGTGCTTGAGAAGCACTGGTAGGTCTCTAGCACCTATCTGGCTTGAGAAGCAATGGTGGAGCAAGTCTGACTTGTCTGTTCCAGCCCTCTGATTGGCAGTGAATGCTTGGAGGTATGCCTGATATGTTCGTCCCTTACAAGGGCTTGAGATACCAGAACCTCCCAAGTTGGTGGTCTGTCATCCCAATCCGTCAGCTGAGATGGAGGCCCAGGAGAGCACTCTACTTACTATCCTGTGAAATCTTGCAAAACACAATGTTGAACATTGACTGAAATATACACACAATAGAGAAGTTAAACGTTTTCTATTCTTGAGACATTCCCCCCCTTTCTGACAGTTTCTTCTCTATAGTCTTTCTAGGTCATTCTTTCTTCTTTTTATCTTGTCTTGCCTCTTCTCAGCAAAAACTCTCTCCAATTTCTTCTAAAAAAAGAATAATTTGCATATACTTTCTCTACATTTTTTAACCATTACATTATCTTTTTCTTTATAAATTAATTTTAAATTAATAAAATGTTACAGAGCAGTGAAAGCCCCCCTAACTTTTTCATCATGGAGTTAACTTGTACCTTGAATTGTATGTGTATCTCTTCTATACACGTTTTTATAATTTTACTATATATGCTATATTATATGTGTAGGAACTATATTTATATCTGTATATCTATATATCTCCATACACACTACATAGTATTGCTTTCTGTTTTGTTTTATGTAAATGGAGTCATACTTAGGGCTTGGACAGGAATTACATTGAATTTATGCATTCACTTTTTCCCATTTTATTTTGTTTTATTTCTTTTCAGTGTTCCAAAATTCATTGTTTGTGTACCACACCCAGTGCTCCATGTAATATGTTCCCTCCATAATACCCACCACCAGCCTCACCCAACCCCCACCCCTCTCCCCTCCAAAACCCTCAGGAGAAGTGATGGGATAAATCAGAAGGGGAGACAAACTATACATTCATTTTTAGAAGAATCTTTATTGGTTCTTCATATTCTTGAATTTGGAATATCTCTGCATTTCCTTTTGTTTCCTTTTATGCCATTTGTTAAACTTCCACATTTTAAAAATATAGGTCTTATAGCTAGACACCTTTTTTTGATTGCTGCTATTGAAAATGGCATCCAGGGACGCCTGGGTGGCTCAGCTGGTTAAGCAGCTGCCTTTGGCTCAGGTCATGATCCCAGCGTCCTGGGATCGAGTCCCACATCGGGCTCCTTGCTCGGCAGGGAGCCTGCTTCTCCCTCTGCCTCTGCCTGCCACTCTGTCTGCCTGTGCTCGCTCTCTCTCTCTCCCTCTCTCTCTGACAAATAAATAAATTTAAAAAAAAATAAAGAAAATGGCATCCATTTTAAACTTACAGATATAACCTGGCCACCTTACCAAAAATAACACTTCCTTAAATCATTTTTTCCTCTGATCACTACCTCATTACATAACTGCTTATTTATTATCTATCTTTACTTCTTGAATAGAAGGTCCCAAAATGGAGGAACATTCTCTATGTTCTTCATTGTAGGGCAATATGGAAGAGAGTAAAAATTGTTGAGTAAATGTTGACTAAGTTGCAGTTTCTGAATTTTTATTTGCAGGTAAAAGGAAACCCTATTAATTTTTGTATATCTTATCCTACAGCCATTGTATTCTCTAGAATGACAAAGATTTTTTTTCCCTTTTCTACTGCTGTATCTTTAGTGCCTAGAAGAGGACCTGACACATTAAAGTGCACAATAAATATTTATCAATGAGTGAAACTTCCTGAATATTAATTTACAGCTCTTCTTTTCCAGTCCTTACAAACTTTCCTCTTTTTCTTGTCTTGTTTTCCTGGAAAATTCTTCAGTGTAATGTGGAACCAAGTGATGAGAGCAGCTCCCTGTATTGTTTCTGATTTAAAGGAAATGCTTCAAAATTTTTACTTCCATCTGCTGTTGGGGTTTGGTAGGCATTTCTCATCCCATTAAGAAGATTTCCTTCTATTCCTAATTTTCTAAGAATATTTATGATGAGTGGGTGTTGAGTTTTATCAAATGCCTTTTCTACAGTTGTCATTGATTCTCTCAGTATATTTTGCATCTATCTTTGTTGGGTACATGTGCATGTGCCTGTGTGTTTTGAATTTTCTTTTTGATCTTCTATCCTTAAAGCTTTGTTAGTACAACCTGATTAGACTTACATATTTTACAAATTGATGGATCCATTTTGCTTAAGTTTTACCTGGGATTTCTTATCTATATTGTTAAGTTATGTTGATCAGCACTTTTCTTTCTTTGACTTCCCTTGACTGACTTTGCTCTCAAGATTATACTAACCTCAAGAGGCTGGAGACTCAGACTCACCCTCTTTTTTATTCTTTGTTACTCTTTGCATTAGATTGAGCCTGCGTCATTGGTTCATTAAAGCTTTGGTAGAGTTCCCCTATGAAATCATCTGGGCTCATGTTTTGGTTTTATGTTATCTGTGCACAAGTAAGTACTGATTTTTGTTTGATTTAATGGAACTTTTTAGGTTTTTCATTTTTTTCTTCAGCTCATTGTATTATATTTTTATAGAAAACTAAGAGTTCAAATTTATTGGCATACAGTTTTTAATGGATACGATTAAAATTTAAAATTTGTTAATGAATCTGAAATTAAGTCCTTTTCTTATTATATTGCTCAGTTAAGCTTTCTTTTATTACTGATCAGTTTTATCAGCAGTTTATTCTTTATTAGTCTTGTCAAAGTAATAGATTTTGATATTTTTTATCTTTTCTAGTACATTCTACTTTTCTATTTCATTAATTTCAGATATTGTCTTGTTGTTTCTTCACTTCCTTTCTGTTTTTTTCTGCTTTGTTTTTCTAACTTTTGGGGTTAGACACCTAGTTCATTTTTCTTAATATTTGTTCTTTTCTTTTATAAGCATTTAAAGCTATTAATTTCCCTCTAAATATTGCTTTGACTGAACTTTTACATTTTAAAATATATTTTTAAGGAATTTATTTATTTATTTATGATAAAGAGAGAGAGAGCATGAGGGAGCACAAGTAGGGGAAGTGGCAGGTGGAGGGAGGAGCAGTCTCCCTGCTGAGCAAGGAGCCCTATGCAGGACTCCATCTCCCAGGTCCTGGGATCATGATCTGAATTGAAGGCAGACACTTAACTGACTGAGCCACCCAGGCATACCACTCTATTAGTTTTAATACAAAGTGCTTTCACTCTCATTCAGTCCTAACTATATTCTAATTTCCATTATGATTTCTTATTTAACACATGGTTTATATGGAAAGACATTTTGTTTCAATATTATGGCACGGTTTATAATCTCTTTGTTACTATATTCTAATTTTATTCTATAGTGGTCAGAGAACATGGTTTTTGATACTTTTAATATTTTCTGAGACTTAATTTGTGGTCAGCAACATTGGTACACTTTTATACATGTTAAATGGGAACATGAAAATTTCAGAATAATTGTAGAAAATTTGTAAATTCAAATTACTGAGTGTTATAGAAAGCTTGTTATTGTTTTGTTGTTGCTATTATTGTAATTCACCATCTTCTGGAAATCACAAAAATCATCTGTTTTATTCCTTAGTATGTTTGAAAAAGTATTCTATAATGGACTCTCAGAAACTGCTCATTCAAAAGTGACTAATTTATTTTTAACTACCAAATCCTGTAGCCCGTTTTTAGTCTCAAACCTGTGTATCATTTGACAGTTATCATCACTCTGTATCACCCTCTCTTTCATTTTCTCTCTTGGCTTTTATGACATGACATTGAACTTGTTTTTATCCTCTTTTTCATACTCCTGTGTTTACTGTTTCCTCTTCCTCTTAGTATACTAAAAATGTAGGTGTTCCCCTAAGCTTCTGCTGTCATCTCTTTTCTCTCTTTCTTTCTCTCTATTAATTACCTCCCACATATTCATTTCTAAACTAGTCTAGCCATGCTTTCAGCTCTTACCATATATACACAGGTGATTTCCAAGTTCAGCCCCAGAGTCTCTTTCGAAATCCAAACTACATGTTAGCTCTAACAGAGAGCTCCACTTTGGTAATACACCATTATGTTAGATTCAATATATCTAAAAACAAAAGCTTATTTTTATGGTCTTCCCAGTTATTATACTGTTATAATATATTGCCATTATATGTTATTGTAGGATAATTTTCTCAAGCAGATCTGTGGTGATCTAATTTTACCATTCAAAACTCGTGTTTTTTTCTAATATGGTAAAAAATAGGTAAAATGCTACTTTTTATGTTATGTATTTTTACCATATAAAATAGCATTTTACTTATTTTTATGTACAGAATTCGGTAGCATTATATACATTTACAATGCTGTGCAATCATTGTTACTGTCCTTTTCTTTATTTCTCTTGGGTAATTACTTCAAAGAACTTCTGGGCCATTAATTGGTTGTGTATTTAATTTCATAAGAAACTACCAAATAATTATTCAAAATGGTCCCATGAGTATACATTCTCACCAGAAATATATGAGACTTCTAGTTGTTGTGCATGCTTGCCAACATTTGATCTTGTCAGTCTTTTTTAAAAATTTTAGCCATTCTGATGGGTATGAAATGATAACTTATAGTGGTATTTAATATACATTGTTCTGATGCATAATGACACAGAGTACTTTGGACATTCTCATTGGCTATTCACTGAACTTCTTTAAAGAGTCTCTTCAAACCTTTTGTCATTATTAACTTGGTTATTTGTTTTTTCATAGTTTATTTATTAGAATTCTTTTTATATTCCAGATACGAGTCCCTTATTAGATATATGCTTTGTAATTATCTCTTATTCTCCCCCTGCACAGTCTGTAACTTGCCTATTCATTTTCTTAGTCATGTCTTTAATGAGGAGAAATTTTAATTTTTGATGAAGTTGAATTTATTAATTTTTTTAATCTTATGGTTAATGCCTTTTGCATTCAATCTAAGAAATATTTGCCTTCCCCAAGGTTGTAAAGATTCTGCTTTCTTCTAAGACCTTTATGTTGCTAGCTCTTATGTTTACATCTGTAAGGAATATTAAATTATTTTCTATTTATGGACAGAGACAGATGTTGAGGGTTTTTTTTTTTTCCTCCATATTGATACTCAGTTACTAAAATACCACCTGTTAGAATGACTTTTCTTTTCCCCATTGAATTATCTTGACAGTGTGGATTGGGTTGTATTGACCATATGTATTTAAATATCCAAGTTTATAAAACATTAAGGTCAAGTTCTGAAGGCATTCAGTTAGCACCTACATGTTTCAGACTCTATATGTTATTAATGACAATCATGAAATAGATACTATTTTCTATCTTTCATTCCCTCATGTCATCATAACTACAGAATATAATGTAAGTTGAATAGGCCACATTTTTGGACACAAACCTTTATAATTACAAATCCCATATTTATTCTGCCTTTTCAGAAATTAAGTACAGATACCTTTGATTGGCACTTAAGGTCTGGCAGAATTAGCCCATCATAGTGCTTCAGCTAGGTCTTCTAATGTTTTCCTAAAGATGCTCAATGTTCTAACTAAACCAGAACTCTCACAAATTTCTAAATATGCCCCACCTGTCTCCACATGTGTGCTTTCATTGACATGCATTTTCTGCTCACCATTTCTGCCTAAATCCAGCTGATGTTTACATTTCCATCTCAAAAAAAAACAAAAAAACAAAAACAAAAACAAAAACACTCTCCATCAAGCTAGTACTGAGCCTCACAATGAGATGTGATACTTCTGCTTCAAAATCTTATAACACTTTTAAATCTGAGGACACTTAAGATATTCTGCCTTATAAGATATATTTTTTCCTGTATTCAAGAATGCCCAATCTTTCCCCCTAGGAAGAAAACTCCTCAAAGGCAATGTGTTAATTGTCTTTGTAGCTCTTGAATACAAGTCATGTCAATTAATTTGGCTGAAAGAAAATTTTTGATTTGGCTCAAAGATACCTAGTGAAAGTTAAAGGAAGTTTTATAAGGAGCAGTTTAACCCAGCAGATGTTTCAGGATAATCCCAAAGTTTATTCTATTAATTTTTTTTAAAGATTTTATTTACTTATTTGACAGACAGAGATCTCAAGTAGGCAGAGAGGCAGGCAGAGAGAGAGAGAAGGGAAGCAGGCTCCCCGCTGAGCAGAGAGCCCGATGCGAGGCTAGATCCCAGGACCCTGGGACCATGACCTGAGCCGAAGGCAGAGGCTTTAACCCACTGAGCCACCCAGGCGCCCCTATTCTATTAATTTAATCTTCCTAAATTCTTCTTTATTTTTTTTTCCCTCCAAATTAGAACTTTCCAGTTGGAGGATTCTCAGGACTGTAGTAGAGATTTTGTGGAGGTCCGCGAAGGAAATGCCACCGGTCACTTGGTGGGGCGATACTGTGGAAATGTCCTCCCCCTCAATTATTCATCCATTGTTGGGCATATCCTGTGGATCAGATTTGTCTCAGATGGCTCAGGCAGTGGCACAGGCTTCCAAGCCACATTTACTAAAAGTAAGTTGCTTCTTTTTTATTGCTGTCTTCCAGAAAACATCCTGTGAACTGGGAAGGATAACAAATTTCTTAGTAACCCACAAGGTTAAGAATAATCCTGCACTCTATTCTCCTAGATTTATTGTATTTGAAGAATTACTTGATTTTGAAATGTATTATAAAAACTAAATTATGTATGATTGGCCCACTGGGAGCAAGGGAAAGCATTCTCAATGGCTCTAGTATTCTTAAGCTCTATTTTCTACCTAATATTATGTTAAACTTCTTGTATGATACATTTTAGAACCTTCTAGTGCATTGTAGCTCAGGTTTAATATATTGATATCAACTGTATTTCCTTTGTTCTCATCAACTCTTTATTCTTCAAATTCAAAGCATTTAGTACTATTTTAGGATTGAATTAAGTGCTCAGATGTAACAACAGGATTTTATTCTAATAGAATAAAATGTTAAATATTTTTATTTTCTGGGTCGCCTGGGTGGCTTAGTGGGTTAAAGCCTCTGCTTTTGGCTCAGGTCATGATCCCAGGGTCCTGGGACCGAGCCCCACATCGGGCTCTCTGCTCTGCGGAAAGCCTGCTTCCTCCTCTCTCTCCCTGCCTGCCTCTCTTACCTACTTGTATTCTCTGTCTGTCAAATAAATAAATAAAATCTTTAAAATATATATATATATATATTTTAATTTTCTAATTTGACTTTTCCACAATTAGTTATTCCTCATGTGGTTCCAATATGTCAATTTCCCTTACCAATTTTTAAAAAAAACACATCCCATTCTTTTGTAAAACAAAGTAAAATAGGTAAACAAAAATTAGAGAAGGAGCCTGGTAACACCCCTTCACATGTCCTCAAGTCCCCTGGGGGCTGGGAACCCCTTTTCACTTGGGAAGTTATATTCTCTTTTCACACCATGCAACCTTGAATTCCAGTCACAAAATCACTGTTCTCCAAGGAATTAATAGATAGTACAGAAACCAAAAGGGAAGCAATATTTCTTTCAGTGTTCAGAATAGAAATCACAGTCAATTAAAAGTCCATCCTTTTCAACACCCCTTGCCTTTTGTTTCTTTCATTTGATTAAAGAGCTGTTCTAAGTACATCTGATTTACTACTCTGTTTTCCCTCCTAGTATTTGGCAATGATAATATCGTGGGAACTCATGGGAAAATTGCCTCTCCCTTATGGCCTGGACGTTACCCCCACGACTCCGATTACCAATGGATAGTAAATGTGAATGCATCTCAAGTTATACATGGTAGAATCTTGGAGATAGACATTGAAGCAACACATAGCTGCTATTATGACAAATTAAGGGTGAGTTTCTAAGTATAATCAATGTTTATAAATTTTGATGAATTTCTATTTGCAAAAATAAACCCAAGTTACTGTCTATTCAAGCATTTGTAAATCATATGAAATGGTCTACCCTAAATCACGATTACCCTTTCTAGGTTAATGATGAAAAGGTAATTCTGGTATTATATTTATGATCTTTGGATTCTATAAACAAGTTTGTTTTAGCATCATTGTAAGTTACCTGTTAGGCTTTGTCTATGCATATGTGTATATCTTAATTAAGTATTTATTATAACTCATATCCCATTTTCTTGTGTATTCTTTTTTTTTAAAGATTTTATTTATTTATTTGACAGACAAAGATCAGACGTAGGCAGAGAGGCAGGCAGAGAGAGGAGGAAGCAGGCTCCCCACTGAGCAGAGAGCCCGATGTGGGTCTTGATCCCAGGACCCTGGGATCATGACCTGAGCCGAAGGCAGAGACTTTAACCCACTGAGCCACCCAGGCGCCCCTTTCTTGTGTATTCTTGTGTTAAAAGTTTGAAGAATCATTTTAAAATAAATAAATAATTGTGGTGGTTATTGCCATCCAGACATTGAACGCTATTACATTCTTTATTTTAGCTTTATTCAGGTACGTTTGGCAAATAAATATTGTGTGCATATGTATATATATATAAGATGTACAACTTGATGTTTCAGTATATGTATACATTGTGGAATAATCACCACAATCAAGCTAATTAATGTATCTACCACCTTGCATGGTTATCATTTGGATTTTGTGTGTGTGTGTGTGTGTGTGTGTGTGTGTGTGTGTTGAGAATATTTAAGATTTACCCTCTTAGCAAATTTCAAGTATATAATACAGACAGTATTATATATTATGGTATTAGCTATAGTCACATTGCTGCACATTAGATCTCCGGAATTATTCATCTTGCATTCATCTTACAAAGTTACAACTTTGTAACCTTTGACCAACATCTCCCTATTTCCCTCTCTCCCCATCCCCTGCAGCCATCATTCTACTTTCTCCTTCTATGAGTTTAACTATTGTGTCAGATCCTCAAAGGCCAGGATTCCATTGTATTCATCTTGGGTCTACAGTGCCTCACGTAGAATTCCGTACCTAACAGATGCTCAGTACATGTGGAAATCATTATTACAGTCTGACAAACTTAGCTAATAAAGTAGCTTCAGTAGAAAAATTTATAACAATTATAATGAACTTGTTCCAAATTATTTAGAAGATGAAGGGAAGGATAGGAAATGTGGTTGGATAGCATTCATCTACATGTGCTGAAGAAAAAAAATGTGCTCCATGCCATTTGTTTGTAATGATCAAAATATGTCTCTAAATAGGTAATTTAATATTTTAAGCCAACTAAAAAATTATTGAGTGCTTTGAATGTATACTGATCCTTTGCAAGCTGTGATTCTTTTGTTGTCATAAATTCTGCTTTCAGTTACCTGGCCACTTTCATTAAACCTTTCCTCTTTCTTCTTGTTTTATTCCTTTCTTTCTAATTCATTTTTCTGAAGCTCCAAAACATTCAATAAGATCTATTGTTGTGCAACCATCTTGGTTCCTACTTTTCCACCCCCAAATTTTTCTGTAAATCAAATAATGAACTATATCACATAGAGCTTGTGCATTAACACTATTCTGCAGCAAAGATAAAACTATTTTAAAACACCTTAAATTTTTTGCAATCATATTTTATATTTAATGGTGCTTTCTATTTAGACTGATATATAATGTTTATTTATTTTTTCCCATTATGATGAAATTATGATAACATAAGGCAACCTTTCAGTTTTCTTTTTTATGAAGAAAAATAGAAGTAATTGCCTAAATTCAGTGCTCTATTATCAGTTTTCCTTTTTTTTTCTCTTTTTTACATGCAGATTTATGATGGCCTTGGCATTCATTCCCGCCTAATTGGAACTTATTGTGGTACCCAGACCACAACTTTTAGCTCCTCTAGACATTCTTTGACATTTCAGTTTTCTTCCGACTCTTCAATCACGGGGAAAGGATTCCTTCTGGAGTGGTTTGCAGTGAATGCCTCTGTTGGACCTTTACCTACTATTGCTACAGGTGTGTTTGGTGATAAATGAAATTCTGCTTAGGGGCTGATATGTGTGGGTTAGTCATTCAAATGGTCTACCATAACAAAAGCCAAATACATAAATGACTAAGAAGAATTAAGTTCAGCTCTAAAGCCCTTCCTCTGTATGTTCAGGTGTTCTTTTAATTTCTTAAAAACTACATTTTCTAAAAACTGTATGTTTGCTTTTTTAAAATGCTGGTTTCCCATCATATTTTAAAGTTTTAATTAGGGGTGTGATATCCATGAGGCATTCTAGTTATAATTTCTTCTTTCTTTCTTTTTTTTTTTGTTTGTTTGTTTGTTTCTTAGTGAGAGAGGGCACACAAGAGGGGTGGAGAGGCAGAAGCAGAGGGAGAATCTTTTTTTTTTTTTTAAAGATTTTATTTATTTATTTGAGAGAGATCACAAGTAGGCAGAGAAGCAGGCAGGGAGAAAGGGGGAAACAGGCTCCCCACTGAGCAGAGAGCCTGACTCAGGGCTCGACCCCAAGACCCTGAGATCATGACCTGAGCTGAAGGCAGAGGCTTAACCCACTGAGCCACCCAGGTGCCCCCAGAGGGAGAATCTTAAGCAGGCTCCACACTCAGTGCTGAGCCCGATGTACTCAGCATGAAGTCAGATGAGGGCTGGATCTCATGACCCTGAGATCATGACCTGAACCAAAACTCAAGAGTCAGACACTTAACTGACTCAGCACCCAGATGGTTCTATTTATAATTTCTAGAAATCTTTTCAGGTATCTCTGAAAATTTGATTTGTAGGTACTGTGTGTGCTCATACACACGAATATACACATATAACATTATGGATCATCTAGTAGACAGAAGTAACTATATTTCCTCTCTATTTCATTTTAAATGTACTTTCAGAAATGTTTCAGTTTCTCCTTAGTTGGTTGCAAACCTTCATGTTTCATGGTAAAATTAGCCTAATTGGGGACGCCTGGGTGGCTCAGTTGGTTGGGCGGCTGCCTTTGGCTCAGGTCATGATCCCAGTGTCCTGGGATCGAGTCCCACATCGGGCTCCTTGCTCGGCAGGGAGCCTGCTTCTCCCTCTGCCTCTGGCTGCCTATGCTCTCTCTCTCTCTGACAAATAAATAAATAAAATCTTAAAAAAAATTACCCTAATTGTTAAACTTTTATTTTACTATGTTTAAGACTTCTTTAATCCCCTCAGTAAACAGTATTTGGGGAGACTGATTTTTCCTTAATAACATGTTTAAACAGTTTTGAATGGCTTTTATGGGGTGACATGGAAGTTTGACAGACATTTCTTGGAGGATATTGTCAGTCCTTGGTATAAGTTGAACCCTGAACAACACAGGTTTAAAACTACATGGGATTTTAAAAATCCACTTATACAAGGATTTTTTTCAATAAACACAGTCCAGTGCTGTAAATGTGTTTTCTCTTCCTTGTGATTTTCTTAGCATTTTCTTTTGTCTAGCTTACTTTAGCATTGTAAGAATACAGCATAAAATGCACATAACATACAAAATATGTGTTAACTGACTATTTATGTCATCACAAATGTCTATAGAAGAATTATCCATAATAGTGAAAAAGCAGAAACAACCCAAACGTCAAGCAGGTCGATAAAATTTAATACAGTATATCCACACAGTGGAGTACTAGTCAGCCTGAAAACAAGGAAATGAGTGAATGAAGGGAAATGAAGGAAATACTGATGTGATGCCTGATGCAATACAGATGAACCTTAAAACACGACGCTAAGTGAATGAAGCTTGCTACAAAAGCTAATTACAAACTGTATGATTATATTTACATGAAATGTGAAGAACAGGCAAATCCATAGACAGAGACCAAAAGTCGATTAGTAGTTCCCATGGACTGGTAGAATGGAAAACAGGCAAGTGATCAGTGGTAATGGGTAAAAAGTGTCTTTTGAAATGGTGAAAATGTTCTAAAATGATCACTGATGGCTACAGAACTTTTTGAATATACTACAAACCACTGACTTGTATAATTTAAAAGGGTAAGTTTTATGAGATCTACAGAATAGTTCAATAAGGCTGCTCTTAAACAGTCAGAAATAAAGGCTGTTGTTATACATTTTACCAAATTGAAAATTATTTCAAGGTTGCCCAGATACAGATTACAAGGTGAATAGCTATGCTGAAAAGTGAAGATTGAAATCCAGAAGAAATAGAAATAATAGCAACAATACAGTCATCCCAGGGTCTTCTGCATGGACTAACCTCATGTTAAACAAATAAAAGACACTAGCCAATAAGTGGGCTGTGTGGCAAAACTATGGTGGAAAAGGCAGGATAGAGTGTGTTTTTCTTACACAAAAAATAAATTAGGGGAAATAATAGCTGTGTGAGTCAGCAGGTTGAAGAAAATATTTCTAGGGGCATCTGGGTGGCTCAGTGGGTGAAACTTCTGCCTTCAGCTCAGGTCATGATCTCAGGGTCCTGGGATCGAGCCCCACATTGGGCTCTCTGCTCAACAGGAAGGCAACCTCCCCCCCCCCACCCGCCTGCATCTCTGCCTACTTGTGATCTCTGTCTGTCAAATAAATAAATAAAATCTTAAAAAAATATATTTCTAGATTTCTTTGAGAACTCTGTTTTAATTGGTTGTTTCCTCTTGGTTCAGGGCTGCCACTTGAGAACCAAAGTGCTAGATTCTCTCCCATCAGAGGTGTTTCACAGATGCCATTTTTTTTCCTTCGACAGGTGCTTGTGGTGGTTTCCTGAGGACAGGAGATGCGCCTGTCTTTCTCTTCTCCCCAGGCTGGCCCGAAAGCTACAGTAACAACATTGACTGCATGTGGCTTATTCACGCTCCAGATTCGACTGTGGAACTCAACATCCTTTCCCTGGACATCGAAGCTCACAGAACCTGTGACTATGACAAACTTGTGATAAGAGATGGTGAGAAACATTTAAACAAGTTTCAGCCCTAACACATATTTAGTTAACGTTCAATTATGATAATACCTTTTTGCTGCTTCCATCCATTTTGTATGGAAGTTCCCAGATACTATGGTCAAGGAGGGCACCCAATACCAGAGTTGGCTACAGTTTCTAAAGAATGTAAGGAAAGTATTAAATGGTCTGTCACAAATGAATGCACATACTATGTCAGGGACAGCCTTATGTTCCTAAGAACAACAACAACAACAACAACAACAACAAAAACCAACAAAAACAAAACCAAAAAAACACTATCTTTGGCTTAAGTAGGAAGTAATGGTCTGAGTTTCCAGGTGATGCTGTTGAAAGGCCTTGAAGATAAATTTTGATATTTTATACCTATGGCTTTAAGATCCAAGTGTGAAAAAAATGTATAATTGCAATATATTCAATTCTCTTTGTCTACTGAATCTCTGGGTAGAGTAGGCTGGATGAAGGGCTAACATTTTTCATCTTTTCTCTGCACAGGTATGGTGTTGCTATGCAGTGGGGGATAAGCATAAGGCTAATATGCAACATGTACAAAATTATGCTTCACAGTTCACATTTCAGCCAAACCCCAGACCCACTAAAATAGAAACTCTCAGGATGAGTCCTAGATCTGTGATTTAAAAAGCCTTCCAGGTGGGAAAGTAAGGCAGGATTGTGCAAACTGCAGGGTCAGATTCTACTTTGGTTTAAAATTTTGATATTTTGACCATTTTATATTAAATTTTAATCTTTAAAATGTTACAGTAAAATATTATTTATCTTGATTTCTAAGGTCTTTGGCCCCTCCTTGAATGTTGCCCATGATGCAAATACTTCTCTTGCCTGTCCCTTGTCCCTGCCTTTAAGAAGATACTGATGGTCTTTAAAGTTTGAAAACCACTACCCACCATGATAAAGACATTAAGACCTCACATGCCTACCTAGAGGGAACATTACTAGGAAGGTATAAAACTGGAGAACAGAATTAAAGGAGCCATTTCTAAGAAGGCAGGCTCAGTATTATTTAGCTTCCTGTTTTCTAAGATATATGAAAGATATAGAATATTCTATGAATTTCCCAATTGTTAGTTTTTGAAAATTAAAGAAAGATGCTTCAGAGTATTTTGTGGACCAAACGTGTTTGTTTTTCACCCATAGTTTACTTGGATGCAAGCTCTTGTCTCCCTTATCCGTTACCCTAGACTTCCACAAAGTACAGTTAGGAAATGGCCGAGGGCTTTATTTTCCTTCTGTTCAGACTGGGCCTCAAGACTCAAATCAATCATACAAATAAGATGAGATGATAAATCTTAACTTTTCTCCCTTTTCCTATCAACCATCAACTGTTACCACATTGCCTGAAGAAGTTATCATCTTTTCTCACATGGAGGCATTCCTGTGGATGTAACTTTCCATGTAATGAAATAAGTATGTCCTTGTACACATATTCTGAGTGTTCAGAATCTAGTAGGAACTTTAAAACAATGTCTTCAGTAGGTAATTCCAGTAATGAAGTAAATTATGGTTACTCTTTTAACATTCACTTTCTATTGAGTTGCTTTTTGTTTCACCAATAATTTTTCTTAAGAGCCTGAACCCTGAGAGTTGTTTTCTTCTTCTGTGTGACCTTGCATGGAATGCTAAATGTCTCCAAGTCTGTTTTATTGTCTGTGAAAGAGAGACCAGTATCTACTTCTTGAAGTTATTATATCTGGGGGCATAATACATTCCCTAGCAAAAGTCCTGACATTTTATATGTGGAATTCAGAATTATTTAATTTGGATTTCAATTTACTTTTCTAGAGACATTTCTAAAATAGTTTTCATCATAAACTGTTTATAGACTGGAAAGTGTCCTTACTGAGACGTAGAGCTTGGGAGCTCAGCAAATTGACTTATATGCCAAAGCAATGACAATGTTTTAAATTGGAGTGTGACCTATCCAAAGAGATTTTTATTCACAACATGAGTAGGTACTGAATAGGCTTATTAGTTGCCCCTGTGTTTCTTTACACATTCAAGAAGTAGCTTCTGAGTGCCAACTGTAGCGGTTGGTGGGTCTTTTGTTCATTTGCACAGTGTGTAGTCTAAATTTAGAATGAAATTTCAAGTCGCACTCCAATTGTTTGTTCTTTGTTCAGACAGTTTTTTTGCTTCTGAGGAGCAGAGGCATATCACATTCTGAAGCAAATACCTAAAGCCATTGACCTCAAGCAATAAGATTTACAGACCATTTGTGTCATTGGCCAGTCATCACAGACCTTCAGCCTCTGGTCCTTGGTCCCAGGCTGGCTGTGAACATTTCTTTCTTTCTTTTTTTTTTTTTTTAAGATTTCATTTATTTATTTGACAGAGAGAGAGATCACAAGTAGGCAGAGAGGCAGGCAGAGAGAGAGAGGCTCTCTATTGAGCAGGGAAGCAGGCTCCCTGCTGAGCAGGGAGCCCGATGCGAGGCTTGATCCCAGGACCCTGGGATCATAACCTGAGCCGAAGGCAGAGGCTCAACCCACTGAGCCACCCAGGCACCCCGTGACTATGGACATTTCTGAGCCACCCCAGAGAGGGCTCTGCAGCCTTCCAAGGAGACCTGGGTCACTCTCCCACCTGCTTATTCATTTTATAGGACTGTAATGGTTCAGCCCTGAATCCATTTTTCCCAGACCACATACCAACAAATTTTACATACCTAAGATTCCCCCAAATTGAGGTTCTGTGATAGTACATTGGCTCTAGAAAAAGTTAAAACAAACAACAAACAGAAAAAAGAGGAGGAAGACAAAAAAAAAGTAATTTTGTCAAAAATCAATAATCCTATTATTTATAGATATAAAATGTACTTTCTTTGTTATCCTAGAGATATCATTTAATAGCATAGTTTGAGCAACTGGAGTTATTTAGCTAGGGTTTTAAATCCTTGTTGACTTCTATACTCTGTGCCCTTGGGCAAATTATATATCTTCCCAAGACTATTTCCTGTTTACAAAACTGGGATAATAAAAATACCTACCTAATAGTGTTATTGTGAATATACAGTCTGATAGCACATGTAAAGCACTCAAAGTGATAATAATAATTGCTCGATAAATGTCAGCTATTGGTAATCTTGGCCTCCATTTCTACATCTCTAAAATGAGGAGTCCCGATCAGCAAGAGAATCGCCAGACTACCCAATAGCCTTTACCTTTGATTTTCTCCTCTGCTTAAAGATCACGTTCATCCCTGCTACAACCCATATGGTAAAGTTGCAGAAAGTTCTAGAAATACCTCAGTATTTATTACGGATACTGGGGGGAGAACAAACCACCGTGTGGTTATTGGGTTATCTACCAACTCATTAGTTAAGTAACTTATGCATAATTATTTAGAGATGAGCTTTGTCTCATCAGACAGTCTGAGGTGAAGTTTAGAAAAGAAATAAACATCAATAGACCCTACACTGTCTCACTGAGAGAGAAACTATGCACCTATTATATAAATAACAACATACCATAAACTACACAATGTTGTGATATAGACAAAGAATAAGCCAACAAAAACAATTTGAGATGAAATGTGTAGCAAAATATCACAGCAAACATAGCAAGTACAGATAAGATAGCAAGTTACAGAGAGAAACTTTTGAATTGTGAAAAATACAAAACTGTCCAGAGGTCAGAAGCCCTGCGAAGAACGCCTTTCAGGCACCTCCTCCTCCAGCTATGCCATGGCAGTTGTCATGCCAGACAATACTCTGCTTTCTGAAGTAGTTAATAATGAGTGAGTTTTAGGCGGTGATCAATGTCAAAGGGATTCATTTCGCTGGTTGCATTAAAGGGCAAATTTCCTCATGTCTCCTATTCTATTTTTGGTTTTTATAAGCTTGAAGTTTATTAATTATTTTTCTTAGAGAAGAAAACCATGTATTTTCCCAGCCAAGGAATCCAAATATTTTATAAATTCCTTTGCTCCACTCTGGTTTTGATTGTGGCTTTGTTCCAAGTTGCTTATATCCAAGAGTAGTAAAAAGAACTATGAAGTGACCCAGTTGTCCTCTGGTTCTCTCCCTGGAGGGCACACTTGCTGAAACGGTCTTTTCTCATCCTCCACACAGGTGGACATAATTGTGTTCTTTTATTTAAAAAAAAGGATAAACAACATCAAACTAATGAAAAGTTAAAAAAAAAAACCCACAAAATCTCAGTCACAACTAAGAATCCCTCTGGGGCTGAAGAGAGAGTCATAGAAACATTGCACCCCTCTTGGCAAACGACCTTACAACATTAGTATAGAATCTGAGGCTGAAGAACCAATCTCTTCTCTCCTTTAGATACTCGACCTTCAGCGATCAGACTAATTTAGCTGAGTCTCTAACATACACATCGGCACCGCTCCTCCATCATTTCCCAGCCCCCATGTACCCTGATTTTGAGTTTTAGTGCCGGGCAGAACTGTAACCCCGTTTTTAGAAAGACAGTGGGAACTGTCAGGAGACTTTAACATAAAGGGTAAAGCAAAAGGTAGGCAGCACGATTAGGAGCTGGAACCAGAATGATGTGACCCGTGGAGGGTCCTTGTATTTGAGAATCTCGTGATCTCCTAGGAAGGGTGATGTTCTGAGAAAAATGTATGAACTACTTTGCGTTGCAAAGGAAGGTGGAGGAGATTCTGAAGACATGATATTTTGCCACTGACATTTCCTTTCTTTGGCGTAGGAGACAGTAACCTGGCCCCGCAGCTGGCTGTTCTCTGTGGCAGAGAGCTCCCGGGACCCATCCGGTCCACCGGCGAGTACATGTTCCTCTGGCTCACCTCGGACTTCAGTGTAACCGCAGCGGGCTTTAATGCATCCTTTCACAAAAGTAATATGTTCAGGTTTTTTTATGTCACGTCATGTCATCTCACCTCATCCTCTCTCTCTCTTTCTTTCCCTAATACATTCTGCTTATTTTTCACATGGGTCTCAGCCAGCCTCTGGATGGCTATCCTTTGTCAGCTACTAAGTCTGATCCCAAAACTGTGGCCGAGTGAAACATAGGGATTCCCTGCCTTCAGGTCTCTGGGGGGAACATCTCCCCCCTAGAACATAACCAGACAGTACTTATCCATAACACATCGAAGGAATGGTAAGTCAGGGTAATCTTCAATCTAAGAAATAGACAAAGGAAAATAGAAGATATCTTGAAAGCTCGTGGTTTCAATCACTCATGGGAGGGTTGCCTGGAAGAGTTTGCTTCTCTTGAAATATGAGTTTGATGACTCAGAGAATGTGCACCATACGTGGGTGGCAATCATGTATAGCATGATCAAGACTTCCAAAACTTGATAAAACAGGAAGTCCAATAGTAAGTTTAATGCCAAACAAGATTAAAATTAAAGAAGTAGTCCATGAAATATGGACCATCAAAATACGCTCATGCTTTTAACAAAAAAGCATAATTTTAAAGTAGACTCTTGATATAGACATTAAAAATTCATCTAATATTTCCTGCACTGTTATAGATGTCTTTTAGAGAGTAGGGAGCAATGGAAGCTAAATTATTGCCTTCACGCTCAGGGAGGCAGGCTGCATAGTGGTTTAAGAGAATGGGCTTTGAAATTAGACAGACCTAAGATAAATTTCCATCTGTGATTTAAGTAGTTGTGGGAACTCGCTGCACTCCCTTGCTAAGCTGCGCAGCCCCTGACCACAGGCAAATTAATGCCTGCTCACTCCATCCACTCTCTTCTTCTGCTCCCAGTCTCTCTCTCTCTCCTGTACATGTGTATGACAGATGTACCTGTGCACGTATAAATGTATGTACGTGTGTGTGCGCACACACATGTACATGCTGGATGGCTGCATGTCTAGAAGGTATCTCCAATTTAACATGCAAAACCTGAACTCTGTTTCCCACCCTCTCCCACCCTCCAACCTGCTCATTCCACGTTCTTTACGATCTCGATAAATGGAAAGTACATTCTTTCCAGTTGCTTAAGCCAAAAATATTGACATCATTCTTGATTCTTCTCTTTGTCTCATACCCTGTGTCCTAACCATCAACAAATCACAATGATTGTACTTTCCCAATATATTTAAATATATTAAATATATTTATATATTTATGCCCAACCACTTCCCACCTTTCTCCTTCTACCTCCCTAGTCCAGACCCTATCCTCTCTCCCTGGACTCAGGCAGTCACCTCCTTATTGGACACCTTGACAGTGCATTTCCCTGCCGACCCCCTTACAGTCTAAGTGTCACAGACAGAGCAACGCTTTTAAAATCTAAGCCAGATCATGCCATTGTGATACTCAAAACCCTAGAATGTCTTCCTCTCTTACTTAAAATAAGTCCTTTCAGTTTCCTGCATGACCTAGCCCTGCTTCCTTTGGGATCACTCACTGTGCCTCATTAATTTTGACTTACATGATGTACCACTCAAGCCCTTACACCAAGTGTTTTCTGAACTGGAAAGCTCTTCTCTCACAAAGCCATATGGCTTGGTCTCTCATTTCTGCAGGTCTCTGTTCAGGTGACACCGTAACAACGAGGCCTTCTCTAACTTCCCCAGACAATACTATCCCGTCCTCTCTCCCCCTATTCACTTGTCTTTGTAGAATTTATCCCCACCCCACATATTATATATGTGTTTATTGTACATCTTACTCATCTATAAAGTAAGCTTCTGAAAGTAATTTGTCTCTGTTGCTTATTTCTGATCATAGGAAAAAACCACAAAATGAATACTCTGTCATCTGTGCTCAACACATGCTTGTTGGGCCCATCATTTCTTATACTTTGGTCCCAGTTCATTTCAAACCACATTTCTATTGCCTACACTTTAAAAATCCTCATGAAAGGGGCGCCTGGGTGGCTCAGTGGGTTAGGCCGCTGCCTTAGACTAGGGTCATGATCTCGGGGTCCTGGGATAGAATCCCACATCGGGCTTTCTGCTTGGTGGGGAGCCTGTTTCCCCCACCCCTCTCTGCCTGCCTCTCTGCCTACTTGTGATCTCTGTCTGTCAAATAGATAAATAAAAAAATCTTTTAAAAAAAAATCCTCATGAAAAACAGGGAAGCCTAAAAATCCCACTGTAAATGTCACTTAAGTAAATTATCTTTGTTTCTTCTTGTAAAGGTTGTGGTGGATATTTGCATGCAGACCTAGGCATGATCACATCCCCTCAGTATCCAGAGACCTACGGTCCCAACCTCAACTGCTCTTGGCACGTCCTGGTTCAGAGTGGTCTGACCATTGCTGTCCATTTTGAACAGCCCTTCCAGATTCCAAATGGAGATGCTTCTTGCAGCCAGGGGGACTACTTGGTGGTAGGTCATGCTTGCCACCTTTCCTAATTATTAACTTTGCAGTCCTCATTCAAAAAACAAGATGGCGATTCTTCTCTCTGGGGACAAAAATTGATAGGACTTGGGCGCTCCATCTCTCTCAATATGAAGGAATTTATGCGATTTTAATTTGTGTTCCTAGCTGAAAAATGGACCTGACATCTATTCTCCACCCTTGGGACTCCATGGAGGAAATGGTCATTTCTGTGGCAGTCGTCCTTCATCCACTCTGTTCACCTCAGATAATCAAATGTTTGTCCAGTTTATTTCTGATGCTAGTAATGGAGGGCAAGGATTTAAGATCAAATATGAGGCAAAGAGTTTAGGTAAGTATTTTCACCGAGCATAATGCCTGTATTTTTCCTGAAGTTGCTTTGTTTTCCTTGTTTAAATAGATTTGAGGAAAAAATATGTAAAGTTTTCTTTTCTAAAGGAATAATAATAATTTAACAAGAATAGCTACCTGTTTTCAGGTACTTATTGTATTCTTGATACATTCAGTATCTCATCATGGCTGCTTTTTAAGGAAGGTATCATTCCCATTCTACAGATAAGTAAAATGAGGCTTAGAGTCTTTCCAAGCCTACTTATTGAGAGAATGAACAAAGTAAAATACTCTCCATGAGTATAAATTAAGCCGATCTTATGGATACCCTGAAATTTCTTAGTCCTTTCTACTATAAAATGTGTAATTATACGTTACATTCAGTTATGGAAGCATTGTAAGAATGATAATTACATTGTTTTATAATCATTTGTATGCTTTCTTTTAAAATGAACACATAGTCCTCTGATTCTGTTATTACTCATTTAATTATATACTACAGTGGTGAGCTTTACTTAATTACCTTTACTTAATTATGCTTGATTAAAATTATATTTAATTCTACTGTAATGACTTAATTTTGTGACATTTAAATTTATGTGTTTAATTGAATAAATAAGTAAATAAGCATAGTTTCAAAAGAGAGAGTAATGTTAGCAGAGAATAAATCTTTGCTTCCCCCCCCCCAAATTAGATAATATGGATTTCAGGATAATCATATGACCTAAATCCCAAATTCCTGAGTATATTTTAAAAACATATTAATCTAAATAAAACCACATATTTTACTGCATATTCTCTAAAATATGAGATTTTAAAATGTCAGCATAGTTTCTTTATTCTGAAAAAGGAGAAAAAATAAGTGTCTACCAAATGACACAGAAAATCATCTAATAGCTTGAGTAGGTTCCATGATTAGAGGGAATGTACTTCTGTTACTTCCCCCTACATGCAGCTCTGGCACTTGGAAGGAGACTTGAAAGACAGCTCTGTGAATACCAGCCCCATTACTTTATAGGCTGAGAGTTTGTTTTCCCTCTGTCTCTGCTGAGCTCAGCTGCTGAATCCTGCATGGGCAGAATGTCACTGGCCACTGAGGCTTTGCAGAGTAGCAGTGCCTTGTGTCTAGTGAGTAGACATCAGCTGATCCCACAGAACTCTACTTTCCCATGATAGAGTCTTGAGTTACAGTCTTAAATTACAGTTTTAAAGTCAATATTTGGTGGTAATTCAGATACACTAAGGGTTTATTTATAAATGCTTCAATTCTTTTATTCCTTTGCAGACCCTCTTTTTATATAAGAATGGTATGACTATTACCTCCTCCCCATCTTTCTGCCTTTACTATTAGTCTTAAAGATCTTTTGATTTCAAAACCTATTGTTCATTCATAGATGAGTAGATAAAGAAGATGTGTTATAGATATACACAATGGAGTATGAGTCAGCCTTGAAAAGAGTGAACTCTTGCCATTTGGGACAACATGGATGGACCTAGAGATTATTCTGCTAAGGGAAATAAGTCCGCTGTATAAAGAAAAATACCATTCCATTTCTCTTATATGTGGAACCTAAACAGCAAACAAACAGACTCTTAAATATAGAGAACCAACTGGTGGTTGCCCGAGAGGAGGAGGGGGGATGGATGAAACAGATGACCAGGATGAAGAGGTACAAACTTCCAGTTTCTGGGAAACACCTGGAAAGAGGCACCCAGGGACCAAAGGAGGAATGGTGTGAGATAAAAGGAGGAGGAACTCAGTGTCCAAGCAGCTGGGGGACAAAAATAGAAAGAAGAGACAGATGTGATCAACCAGGTTAAATGCTGGGGATATAAAATAAAGAAGAAAAAGATGCTTGGGTACACAACTGTGAGGCAAACCAGAGTGCTTTGATAGGGTTGAAAAGCGGAGGGGGAAGGAGGAAAGAGGACAGTAAGAGCAGATAACAGGACTGTAACTGACTTGAACATGTGATGGCGTGGGAAGATGTGAGGGGCAAGGAGGAGCGTGGGGGAGGGGAGAGGACAGGGACGGAAAGAGAGTGAGAGCACAGGGTAAGGGGAGGGCCTCCCCAGAGCACAGCCCCGGAGGAGACAGTGGAGTGGGAGACCCACCCATTGTACAGGAAGATGGTGTAGCAGGGGAAGATAAAGGAGGCAGAGAGGCAGATAAATTTATTTCTCTCTCTCTTTTTTTAAGATTTTATTTATTCATTTGACAGACAGAGATCACAAGTAGGCAGAGAGGCAGGCAGAGAGAGAGGGAAGCAGGCTCCCTGCTGAGCAGCAAGCCCAATGAGGAGCTCGATCCCAGGGTCCTGGGATCATGACCCGAGCTGAAGGCAGAGGCTTAACCCACTGAGCCACCCAGGCACCCCAGAGACAGATAAATTTCTTAAGGGTGGTAGCAAATGGAGGCAGTGTCCTCCTCTGATTTCTTCCATCATGCTCTAAAGGAAAACAATAAGCGGCACGCTGAGTCTCCAGAGAGAGTGGGGAGAATAAGGGTAGAGAGCAGAGAGTCAGGTCTCACATAGCTGTTATATTTCTGTGAGAAAGCAGGGTTGCTTGCCGTGTTGAGAGTGGAGAGCGCGCATTTGGAGACATCGATTTCCGCAAATGGTTCAAATCACGTATAGTCTGCAGTTTCGGGGTTCAGAGACGAGAAGAATTCTGGGTAATGGCAAAATTCAAGATAGGACAATAAGTGACTGAATGATAGCAGAAATAAATATCAAGAGAGTTTAGCAGACCCATGTGTCTGTGAGGCTAACTTACTAGGTTCATTTCATTGGTGTTATAAGTGCCCAGTTTACCCCGGCCTGGATGGTTGGCTGAGATCGCCAAAAAAATGTTTATTGACAAAAGGAAAGTATTTTTCCATACTTTGTTTTTTTAGAAAAGAAGTATAAAAAGCCCATTGATCTTCTTCCAAAAACTAGCTAATAAATTCTCTCATGCCAGCCATCTCTTGCTCTTGAAATGCATCTAAATACTGAAGAAACATAATGAGCGCATACCCACAGAGTTGTGCAGAAATCTATTTGCTTAGTCTTTTAAATATCAAGATCCCAGCTCCGAATCTTTCTATCGAACTGCCCAGTCAGTGGGAAGTTATAAGGGCTTCTCTGCGTTCATGTGCTTTTCTGCATGGCGAATGTACAGTAATTCTTCCATGATGTTCCACTGTATGCACTGGGCACCAAAAGTATTTTGTTGGCTTTAAGGAAGAGAGAAATTTTCTAAGAGAATTTACAGTTGGGCAAGTTAAAAAGTGACACATTTGGTAGCTCCCCCGATAGCAAACTCAGAATCTGTTTCTTAAAAAGAGAATGAGGATAAATCCAGATGAAAGGACACTGAGGTTGGAAATACAGATAAAGTCACTTTAAAAAAAAACGCCAGTGGGAAGTCTAGACATGATGCTGTGCTCACCACAGGTGTTACTGCCATCTGCTCCGTTCAGGGCTCTTACAGTACAGTTGGCTGTACCCCCCATGCCGTACGTTTTATCCCCATGACTCCTTCCTTCCCTAACTGGAAGCCTGGAACTCTCACTTCCCGTCACCCATCTGGCCCACCCCCCACTCCCCGCCCTTTTGGCAACCCCTAATGGTCCTCTATATGTATGGGTCTGGTTTTGCTTTTCGTGTGTTTGTGTTTTTTTAGTTTCCACATATACGTGAAATCATGTAAACTTGTCAAATCACCATGTTGTATATCTGAAACTAATGTGGCACTGAGTGTGGACTCTTCGATTTTTAAAAAAATGATGTAAGGCAGTGCAAAAAAAAAAAAAAAAAAAGGATAGTGGCATTGCATCCTCTTTCCCGGACTGTCAATTGATTTCACTGTGTTTCTCACCAGCCTGTGGGGGCAACATCTACATCCACGATGTGGATTCTACGGGGTATGTGACCTCCCCTGGCCACCCTGACAATTACCCCCAGCACGCTGATTGTACTTGGCTCCTAGCAGCTCCTCCTGGGAAACTCATAAGGCTGCAGTTTGAAGATCAATTCAATATCGAAGAAACACCTAAGTAGGTCACTTCCATTTCCTGTTTCTCCTACTCAGACTTGTATTCTCCAGCTGTCATGGTTGAGAATAATTTCTTTTCTCAGCATAGGAAATCTAAAAAATGGGGAAGGGACACACATTACACCTTGAGCCTGAAAACATGGCCTGCCTGCCACTCTCGCGTTAGCTGAGCGGGTTATGTACATGGATATTGTCTCTCCTGACATCACGCGCGTCCTGCAAGAGACACCGAGGATGGCTGCTGGAGATTTATGTTATCCGTTCTTCCTCCCACAGGAAAAATACAGTGTCTCTGATAGATGAATATTTATTTTCCCAGCCTCATGCTCAATGTCATAAATAATAAAATACCTGTTTAACAAATGGAAATTTGTGTTACGTGACACTAGGGGTCACTAGTGTCAGAGAAAAGATTGAAGTATTGTATAATTTCCCAATCACTCTTTAATGAGAATTCTTAAGGGATTACAAACCAAGGAGTAAGCCTCCTTACTGTGTTGAACACAAAGAGGATAACCATACTGACTGAGAAAAACAAAAACAAACAACAACAAAAAAACACAAAACAATCAAACCCTGAATTTTTCTCGTCATTTAATGAAAGTATGTATACATTTGCAAGAGTATGTGTATGGTCCAAAACTTAGGTACAGAGGTTTGCTTACTATTTACGGGCACCTAATATGCCACAGTCCCACTCAGTGAGGGTTAACTGGCTGATTGGCTTTCTTAAGAAATACTGGGTAAATACTCGCTCACTTTTATGGACATAGAACGTTCCAGCTGAGACTCTCCACTAGTCTGGGTGGCAGGGCTGTCAAGAGAGTTTGTCTTTGTCACGTGAGATGTGCCCTGTCATCATGTGACACAAAGTGCTTGTTTTTTTTGTTTTGGTTTTTTTTTTTTTAAATCCCAAGGCATCAATTTGAGAATGGCTTGTAAATGTGTAAAACAAATACAGAATATGGAGGGAAGACAAGTAAACATTCTTTGATGTAGTACATGTAACACCTGCCTTTGGAGCTACTAATGAAACAATGTATTATGATTAGAAAGATATTATGTAGCATTCTCAGAGGACACACCACTTTAAAAATGATGGTTGGAGTGTCTTCTGCTACAAAAATGATTTAATATTGCTCTTGGAGAAAGTTGGTGAAGACTTTATTTTGAAAATACATCAAAGAGACAGACTTTTATATATTAAATGGAATTTTCTTTCCTCGTTAGCTGCACATCCAATTACCTTGAGTTGCGAGATGGGGCTGATTCAAATGCACCAGTAATTTCCAGGGTTTGTGGGAGATCTTTGCCCAGCAGCCAGCTGTCCTCAGGAGATGTGATGTATTTGAGATTCCGATCAGACAACAGCCCCACTCATGTGGGGTTCAAGATCAAGTATGCTATAGGTAACAACATTTTTTTTGTATTTATTAAGGAAGTTATGGGACGCCTGGGTGGCTCAGTTGGTTAAGCCACTGCCTTCGTCTCAGGTCATGATCCCAGGGGCCTGGGATCGAGTCCCACATCGAGCTCCTTGCTCGGCGGGGAGCCTGCTTCTCTCTCTGCCTCTGCCTGCTTGTGCACTCTCTCTCTCTCTGACAAATAAATAAATACATTTAAAAAAAAAGAAAGTTATGACAGACTAACTATAATAAAACTTTAAAAAATCATACCATTTTTACAGAAGTCTATCTGCCCAATTGTAATGATTGTTTTAGTGATAGAAATAAATAAGGAATGAATGTAAATGTTTAAAACCAAAGTCACTTGTTGATTTAAAATTTTATTTTACTTTCCATTTTAAACCACTCTTTTCAACCAAACTTGAATATTTTGTATTTTTTCCTAATTTGTTTGTGAAAACATATTTGGTTAAATCAAATCTATGTTTCTTTCTCTTATCATGTTATCTCTATAGTATCACCTTAACTAGTAAAACTTTACTATTCAAATATAATCAAATCACTATATTAGAACAGTAACTTTGAACTCATCATTAATGGATAATGTTTTTTCCCTTATGTCTCTAGTGTCAAATCAGTCACTAGACAAAAACAAGTGTATCTCCTCAATGTTTTGATTTCCTTACTTTAAAAAATGAGCCGTACACATGCATCCTGAAGATTTATTGTATTGTTGTCACAATTACATGGAATTTAGTATCTGGTGGGTCTGAACACTAACCAAACATATTTAATACAGTCAAAAGTCAGAAAGCCTACTGGTAACAATATTAAACCTACACCATAGGTTGTTTTATAGCCCGAGGCAAGCTGTATATAATTCAATCTAACTATCACATCCAGCTGATAAGAAAGAATTGAGAGGTAATTTGCCAGGCCCCCAGATACCAGTTACTGCAGTGAAACATTCATTTGATAGTTAAACCAGGAAGGCCAGGCATCATGAATCACCACCTCACCCCTTCCAGCTGAACAGGCCCTCTGTCTTCAAAATCACAGACACAGGGTAGTAGGCAGGCCTTACCAATCAGTTGGTTCTTGAAAGGAAACTTCTTGCAACTAATACCTCTTACCTGGTGTCCCAAGAGGACTAATGTGATGTTACAGAATATGCCATTCAGTTTCCATTTCCCATTATTGGACTGGACTTGTGGTATCATTTCTCTTTACAGCACCTAGTAGATTTCAAATATTAAGGGGACCACTAACTAAATAAACATTTTCAGAATTTTTAAAACATTAATTAATATTCATTTGGCACATAAAAGTTTTTTAATGTGCTGGTTAAATTTAAAAAGAAAAGAAAAGAAAAATCTTGTAACAGAATATTGCTCTTTTCTGCAGCTCACTGTGGGGGAAGAGTGACAGGGCAAAGTGGCATCATTGAAAGCAGTGGATATCCAACCCTTCCATATAGAGACAATTTATTCTGTGAGTGGCATCTCGAGGGTCCCTCAGGACACTATCTCACCATCCACTTTGAAGACTTTAACCTTCAGAATTCCTCTGGCTGTGAAAAAGACTTTGTGGAGATCTGGGAAAACCATACCTCTGGTCAGTGCAGTATGTCTACTGTCTTTTGGAAGGGAGGTGGGTGTTTATTTTCTCATGTACTCATTCAGCCTCTGAAGTGTCCTCACTTCAAGAGAGGTAAAACGACGTCTAGTGTTTGCACAGATGTGCAGTCAACTCCGAGCAGTGCTGACTTTTCTCTCCCTGGAGTCCTACTCACAAATGGTGGGTGTCCAAAGCCCCAGGTGTCATTATATAGCTTGTCTTTAATAGATCACACTGAAAGAGCACTAGAGAAGCCATCTTGTTCCTGCCGAGACCTTCCAGGGCCATATGTGGTTAGTTATTTAAGGAGCCTCCTGTCAAGTAGGGAGAGAGAGGGTAAGGTAACTAGAAATCATATGAGTTGGACACTCATCACTCTGTTGCCTGCAACCATCTCTTTACCCAAATGAGCTCCCTCATTGTGCTGAGATGTCCTTGCCCTAACTGGTTGCAGCCGTTGTTACGTGTCTTCATCTACGTGAATGTTGATTTTATTCATGTTTGTCCTGCTTCTCTTAACAGAGGTTAGCATTTCTTCATGGGCAGGGTCTTGTCTTTTATAATTTTCTTCATACCTCAAGTAGAGCAGAAATGAATTCAATCACCTGGACATAGACATACTTAATTATTTGCCTCTCACAGGAAGTTTATTGGGCAGATACTGTGGAAACACCATTCCAGACAGCATAGACACTTCTGGCAATGTTGCTCTGGTGAAGTTTGTCACAGATGGCTCTCTTACTGCCTCAGGATTCAGACTCCGGTTTGAATCCAGCATGGAAGGTAAGTTCACTGATGTGGTAACTCTTTACATATTTTGAGCACCTACATTGGCTAGACACTATTCGAGGCACTGGTGTTACAGTGGTTGTTGAACCAAATTGACCCCTGTCTTCTTGGACCTTACACTTTAGTGGGGAGGCAGACCTCAATCAAATAGTCGCACCACAGCTGTGAAACAGGCTACCACAGAAAGGAGGTGGTGCTTTGGAAGATGTTACGGGATGAGAGATGCACACATTCCTCATCTTAAGAAAACCAGTGCACTAGCCCCACAGCTGTTGGAATCGGCATTCCAAATACCCCAACGTTGGTGAAATACAGATTTTATCTGAAGAAACTGGATAATGACTCTCATCTTCTGAATCTTCCGACTCTTGAGATTATTCCCTCTATTGGTGCCCCATATTTCTTGGGCCATGATGATACAGCGAACTGTCATGCATGGAAACATGGATTAAATATTAAATATTAGAGGCAGGAAATGGATGCAGACATTGCTTGTAAGTCCTCATATACACCCAGTGTCAAATAACAGCAGTAAGTTTGTCCAGGGGGATAGCAAAGAAAACACTTTTGAGGACACTTCTTGTAGAAGGGCTCACTTGGATTGGATTGGCTGTTTTCTTGGGTTTCTTCCCCTTCAGAGTGTGGGGGGGATCTACAGGGCCCTACGGGAACATTCACCTCTCCCAACTACCCGCACCCGAATCCTCACGGCCGCATGTGTGAGTGGAGGATCACAGTGCAGGAAGGAAGGCGGATCACCCTGACCTTCAACGACCTGAGTCTGGAAGCTCATCCATCCTGCCGCAGCAAGCGTGTGACAGTAAGTATCCCGTGCAGTTAGGGATATTACATTCCATTGCTGAAGGAGCTTGTGGACCTATAATTCACAGTCAGAAAACTAGGTCGGGAATATTCCCATCCGTGCAACTCTCCCTCAAGCAAACTTGAAATATTCGATAGAACAAAAGCACAGTGAATGGCCACGTTGTCTGTAAGACCCGTCTTAAGAGCCTATTCATTGTCACAGCGTACATCAGGGTTATGGATGGGGTAAATTTTAAGAGCAGATGATCATTGCACATGGCCGAAGTGGGTCATTGGATAAGCCTGTGGGTAGCCCAGAGTTGAATCGGATCGAAGTCTCAGAACAGTCACCACCAAAGTTTCAAGCAGTTGAGGGGTCCTGCATAGTTCCTCCTCTCAGCTAGAGGGGCCGAGCCCCTCCTCTGGAAGAGCACGGGCTGCCTGCCCTCAGTGTTGCCAAGGTCAAATGCTTTGGGACATGCTGTCAGCATTCTTAGCTTCACTTAGCAAAGGAAAGCAGAGGAGATCCGTGAGTGGGAAAGAAGATTGTTAACTGAAATGACAGCTCTATATGTGTATATACTGGATTAATTACATGTTAATATTAATGTATTTCTCTACCCAACTCAGCCTTTCCTCCTTCCTTGCTACCTCAGTCAACAACAATTCCAGATTTCAGGAGGCCCCGGTCAAAAACTTCCATGTCTGTTTTGGCATTCTTTCTCTCCCACTTGTGTTGCATCCATAGTCAAGTCCCACAGGCTTTATCTTTCAAGAGATCCAGAATCTACCTACTTCTCACCATATCCACTGCCACCGTCACCACCACTCACTTAAACTTAATTTAATAATTTCAGGCTGGTCTCCCACCCTTGTCTCCCTGCATTCTCAGCACAGCCGCACACATTCTTCAGTGTGATGGGTTCAAATGTCAGTCACATCAGGCTGCTCTCCTTGAAAATCCTCTCTTGGCCTCTCATCTCACTCAGAGGGAAATCCTGACTCTTTACAGTAGCCCAAATGGCCCCACGATGTCTGCATCTTGTCTCAAACTCCCCTGACCTTTTGCTCACTAGGACCCAGTCTCACTGGCTTCCTTTCAGGTCTTTGAATCTGCTAAGGTGTTCAACAGCCCGCTTTCCCCGTCCTGTGGCCTCCGGTGGGCAGCTCCCCAGTGGCTGCCTGTTTCACTCTGTCTCTTCAGTCCTGGCTCTTCAAGGACCTGATCCCTGCGTTGCATAGGTTCCACCCTGACTCATCCTGTTCCCGGCATTATTGCTTTCACAGCACTTCACATCACCTGACATCCCGTGTATTTATTTGCTTGTCTGTGTATTGTGTGCTCCCACCACCAGAATGTAAGCTCCACTAGTACCCGCTCTGCGTTTCATTCACTGCCGAGTCCCCAGTACCTGGCACGTAATAGAAACAGTAATTATTGAGTGAATGAATACTAGAAGTACTATCATTATCCTCTTTTTTTTTTTTTTTTTTTAAGATTTGTGTTTATCTCTTTGAGAGAGAGTGAGCAAGAGAGAGCACGAGCAGGAGCTGGAACAAAGGGGGAGGGAGAAGGAGACGTGGGGCTCCATCCCAGGACTCTGGGACCATGACCTGAGCTGAAGGCACACACTTAATGACGGAGCTGCCCAGGTGCCCCTCATTATCCTTTTTTAAAAACAAGACACATTTGGGGTGCCTGGGTGTCTCAGTCAGTTAAGTGTCTGCCTCCAGCTTAGGTCATGATGCCAGGGTCCTGGGATGGAGTCCCATATAGGGCTCCCTGCTCAGGAGGAAGCCTGCTTCTCCTTCTCCCTCTACCCACCACTCCCCTTGCTTGTGCGCTCTCTCTCTTTCTCTCTGTGCCAAATAAATAAATAAAATCTTAAACAAAAAAATAAGGTACTTTTGTTTTCAATTTAGTTGTCTCCTGTTGGGTAGTGATTTCAGAAATAGAAAACCTCTTTGTATGTTAGTATAATACTTTATATTGCCCTAAAATGACCATATTCAAGCTTCAAATTTTGCTCCCAAGTTCTAACACCTGAAGGTATCATATTTAGCTATATCTATAGATATATATCTGAGATCATGACCTGAGCTGAAACCAAGAGTCAGACATAACTGACCTAGCCACCCAGGCGCCCCTCCACTGAATACGTACAGACAAGGATGAAGTAGAAAAAAATTAACCACTTCCAGTATACCATATTTTGGTACATTTTCTTATCTTTCCTTGGCAATGAATATATTATGTAGTTGTAATAATGTGGCATAAATTCATTTGCACACTAGTTTTAATCTGTTTTCTGATTATAAACATAATGAATGCCTTTTGAACAGATTTTGGAGAGTTCAAAAAATTAAAAATATAAACAATACTTGAAATTGTACCCACCCATTGCTAACATTTTGATGTATACAACTGTTTATTTCCCTTTGAAATTCTTTCCATAATTAACATCATATTGAATATAATGATTATGAGGAATCTTACCAGTAGAATTTTCACATGCCCTGCAGGAAAGATAACATGAACAGTCATAGTTTCAGAACTCAAATAATAAAATAAAACTTACAGAGACAACCGCACATTTTGAATCACATCTTGTCATTTTCCCGTCTCTGAATCAAAGATGCCAAAGGCATCTACTTTCAACTATTTTAGCTGCTTCTTCTGATGTGTCTGTCATTATTTCAAAATAATATTCCTACTGCTACTTCTTTATTTTTTGGTCTTAGACATCATATATCCACGTGCGACTATGGGAGATGAGGGTTAAGCTCTCTTCACAATCCACCCCCGCCGCACACGCACCACAGATGCGCACAGGGCTACAGCCATTCAGACCTCCCCCAGCTTCCCCACAAAATACCTACATGACAGGTTGTGTTTAACTTGGTCTTCAGTGTTTACATTGCTATGACTATACCGCTGTCATTCCCCACCTGGCCACGTAGTGTACCCTGGTAGCGTTGCTTTTGTTTTTCCGATTAATGTCCTTTTCCACACGGAGTTTTTTATGCACATACCACTCATTCCTCCCCACGCTTTCACTCCAGGGTTACATCCCTACCTTGTGCAGTATAGCACACCCACCCTTTCATTCATTTTCCTTAGCAGTAGCCTTCCTTGAGCCCTTTTCCATCAGCTGCAAGCCTGGTGCCAGCTGTCAGCCGGTGCCTTCCCTTCCCCAGCAACTTTACACGCTCCTTCATTCCTCTCCTGGGTGGACACCTGACTCCATGACATGTGCATTATCCTGTCTTGGCTCATTTCCCTTTTTTTGGTGAGGCATATGTTCTTGTGTTTCCATAAGGAAATGGGCATGGACGATAAGGTTTTTGAGAAGGTGTATACCTGGAATTATCCTTATTTTACCATTGTTCTTTGAATATACTATATATATTAAAATATCATATGTATTTGATATGTACAAATTAATTTATTATGTTAAAATAAAATTTAATATTTATGAAATATATTAAAATAAAATTATGATTAAATATATTAATCATAATTTTGAAGTGTTATGTTGCTTCTTTTGAGGCCCATTTTCTTCAGTTTCCTGTTTCCCATTTATGTATATTGATTGGTCTCTGCCTTTTGCATTAGACATTTAAGGAAACTCCTTAAATGCCTAATGACCCTTGGCTGTTTATTCATATTTAAGAATGAAGTACTAAAATGCTGCTTGGAAACTCTGTGTGCATGGGATTGTCAACTTATGGTCTTTGTTGGGTTGGGGGAACTTGACCATTTAATTAGGAGAAACTACAAATGTCCTATCTACAGGTCTTTTCTCCTTGAGGAGGCTAAAGCTCCAACAATAAATTTCCTTCATGAATTTTCCATATCACATTCTTTTTCTTTGAAATATATTTTTATAGGTTCAATGTTTGTTTTGTTTCTTCTCCACTCTGCTGTAAATAAGTGGATGTGGCTTGCCCTTTGCCCACCCTTTATCATTTTAAGAAAGTCTCACAAAAAAGCAGGTGGGGGGAGCAGAGAAAGAGAAAAAGAAAGAAGGAAAAAGAAAAAGAGATAGAAAGAAAGAGAGAGACAAGAGAGAGATAAAAAGAGAGAAGAAAAGAGGAAGGGAGGGAGGGAGAAGGGAAACTTCCTGGGATCTATAGGTTGAGTGTGTGGAGGCCGAGAAAAATTAAGGCCATCCCACCTCAGGTTTAGCCTTAGCATAAGTACAGCCATCTTAGCTCCGGCAGCCATCTCAGACCCCTGTGCCCAAGGGTTGAACTTTCCCCCACCCTGCTTTAGTAAGCCCCACCCTGCTTTAGTTCCAGAGACCCCCACCCTGCTTTGGTTCCAGAGACCCCTCCCCTGCTTTGGTTCCAGGAATCCCCACCCTGCTTTAGTAACAGGAACCCATAAATACCCCTGCCTTAACTAAGCTTGGGGTCCAAGTCCCTACTCCGCCGTGTCAGGTATACTTGGGCCCAAGCTTAAGCTTGTCAAATAAACCCTCATGTGATTACATCGGTGTTGGCTCCTTGGTGGTCTCTCAGACACGAAAACTCAGGCATAACAGAGTGAAGGAAGCTCTAAGTGCACTCCCTCTAGATTAATACCTTATCCAGCCGCCTGAGCATACAATTCCTCCAAACCTGCTGCTTCTCTGATTCTGTCCAGGAGGAGAAGAGGCAAAGGTATACCACCCAGCATTAACTACAATGAGATACGTACTTGTCCTGAATCTCAAATGCCTACTTCCTATCCCATTGTTTTCTGGGAGTTGTAGTTTCTGACTACAAACATAAGTGGAGGAGGAAAGTGGAAACAGCACTTTGGTTGCCTTGAAAAAGCAGGAGTCATGTGATAAACGGCTGTTTGAACAACTGTTAGTCTCTGTGATGCTTAGATCAGGGCAGACATTGTGCAAGGATAGCCACCATCGAGCAGGGTTTCTGACATATTCCATTAGCCGGCAGTTGCTGATAATCCCTTTTGATTCTGGCAATATGTTGCCAGAATAATACGGCTCTCAGTATTATTGAAATTTTGTCATCTTCTGTTATTACTTCATGGTTTGGAATCAGAGGGATGCTTTAAGTCCAGTTTTATTATCACTAGGTCTTTGACCTGAAGCAAATTGCATAACCTTTCTGAATTCTATTGTCTTTGTCTGGAAAACAGCGATGATATTATGTATCTGAGAGGGTATTGTGCTAATTGAATAAAGTAATACAAGTAGGCTATTAGCAGAGCCTGGCCTTTTTGCTGTGCTCAGTAAGTGATAGGAGATGCTATGTCTGGTCCTGTGAGTTAGAAGACACAGAGCTCAATTTAATGATCAGTTATAGTAAATTAAAAAGCTCACATCTTTGTTACAGAGTGCATGCTTCTCCTTCATATCTCTTAATGTTAGATTCTGAATCATTATTTCTAATCATGAGTGATTCAAATCCTTTAAAAAAAAAAAAGAGGAATATCAATTACTCAATCAGTCAATTATTGTTTAGTTACTTCTGGATCTTTCCTAAACTGTGACAACCAGGCATGCTGAAACTCCTTTGGTTTTGCACAGAAGTTGAATAATACTTTGCAACTATTATCACTATGGACATAACTAGAATTATTGTTTAATATTTTGGAGCCAGCTCTACTCTAATCCATTTTTTAAAAAATTCAAATTAATAAGAAAATTGAGGCCTTGGGTCCTAAGTACTTAGGAAAGAACTATTACATTGATTGGATTTTTTTTAAAGTTACCTTTCAAGGCATTTTAAGCTATTTGAGTTACTGTATGCTTCGAGCCCTCAGAGACTAACATTTAAGCCTTCATTCCAAATATCAAAGGTCCCAACACATCAGTAATAAAAATGGTCCAGCAGTGAACTCTGTGAACTAAGATGTAAGCATGTTGGCCTAATTTACATTTCAAGCACAGTTTCCAGCTGCAGATGGTACAGCAGTTTTTCATTTGTCACCACATGGCAGGGGGGCATTACTGTACTACTTTCATTTTAGTGAAATGACCCGGAGGCCACAACTCAGTAGAATGTGCTCTGGGTGACACAGTGGCTTGTGGCACGGGGCGAGGAGCCCATACTGCTAAGTAATTCGTTTTAGCACAGAGTTCCCTTCTGAGGATGCATATTGGGGCTGTGAATATAATCTTCCAGGAAACACTCCATCAGATGGCCCGCCCGACTGAAGGTTAAACTATTTTTCCAACAGCTCTTCAATGGCATTAGAAGTAACTCACCCCAACTAGAGACACTGTGTAGTAGTGTGAACACAAGCGATGTGATCAAATCTTCAGGAAATACAATGAAAGTTGTGTTTTTCACTGATGGATCCAGGCCCTATGGAGGCTTCAGTGCTTCCTATACGTCCAGCGAAGATGCAGGTAATAATGGCAGACGTTGTCACTGTGGGCCCTGCAGGTGACCCACAGCTACTCCCAACAGCAGAGGAGCCATCGATTTTATATCCCTTCAGAGATCAGAGATGGAACCAAGGCAAACATATAACCAGGTAGAAAACCCATCCCAGACAGGACCAAAAAAAAAAAAAAAAAAAAAAAAAAAAAATTCCGATTCAGAAAGCTGCTATTGTGAGTTAAAACTTTTAAAAATGCTGTTGGGAGAGCTTTCAGCTCTATTCCTTGCAATGGTGCCATTATATTGGTTGCCCATTCTACAGCTCTTGATCAATTTCTTCCTGCTGAATGAGACCTTCTACTTAGAAAGTAACTGACTCCTTGAAAGTGACTCATTTAATTGAAGATAGCCAGATTTTATTGTTTCTTAGTCACCCATCCATATACATATTTTTCCAGTGTAAATGAATGAATGTTCACATTTGTGAACATGAATGTATCATGTTTGATACAAAGTTCTTAAAAATTAAGCAAGATATGGCTTTCTGGTCTAAATATTCTCCTATTTTCTGGATTGGTGCTATTACCTAAGACTTAAATTTTAGAAAGAGTAGAACTGAATATGTAAAAAAACCTTATGTTCTTTCACTGATACAAAGAGCATTCATTACCATGTGAAAAGGGGCAAGTTCATTGCCAGTCCCGTGTTGTGTTATCTGTTTGATCCAATTAAATTGTGGAGTCAAGAGGAGAATTGCTAATGAGAAGCCACTGAGACCACTACTGGGGGTTAGCTATTTCTCTAAATTAAATATTAATGAACAATAGGCTTAAGTTAGGAGAAACTGATGCATAGCCAAACTCCTAAATCCACCTAATCTACCCTACAGGAAAATAAAGAAGCTGTTTATTTTTGTAGGTATTTCCAAACTCACAGAAACTTCCTCCATAGTCTCTGCATGCATGAGCCAACCCTTTCTCTACACAGTCTTAACTTCACCTAGAAGAACAAAGCAATAAAAATCTCGCTGTTGTTATTTTAGTTGTTAATGCATTACCTGTATGTTCTGTTATGGTGTGAATTTCACTGTTACTTTCCCCGTTGCCTTTTGTTTTCTTAGTGTGTGGTGGATCCCTTACACATTCCACGAAAGGAAACTTTACTTCTCCTGGCTATAACGGAATCAGTAATTACTCAAGAAACTTAAACTGTGAATGGACTCTCAGCAATCCAAGTCAGGGAAATTCATCCATTTACATTCACTTTGAGGATTTTTACCTGGAAAGTCACCAAGACTGTCAGTTGGATGTCCTGGAGTTCCGAGTGGGTGAGTTCAATCAAAGAACATGTTTTCCTATTTATCCATAGTGTTCTTATACCTGGAGACCTCCAACAATGAAGGGACTCAAGTGGCTATAAAAATCTGCATAGAATTCAAAAGAATGTTGCTCAGAAAAAACTGTATTTCTGTGTGTTCTGTTCATGTTACCCAGCTGAGGTAACATGCCCTGTGAATGGTGAGCGAGTTGGAGCAGAGTTTGCAAGTAAACTCTATGTTTCATGTAATGTGAGGCTTACTGAGGAGAGATTTAGCTTATCTGTGTTCTCTCTCTCTCTCTTTTTGAAAGATTTATTTATTTACTTGAGAGAGTGAGAGAGCACGTGGAGGGGAGGTGCAGAGGTGGGGAGAGAGAGAGAGAACCCATGGGGCTCCATTCCATGACCCTGAGATCATGACCTGAGCTGAACTCAAGAGTCAGATGCTTACCTTTATGCCACCCAGGTGCCCCTTGTCTGTGTTCTCTTGATGAGTTCAGGTGGTCCTTTCAATAATCTTTTACTACTCAAGCCTTCTCTCCTCACAGGCTGAAAATTATCATGGTCAGACTGTATCAGTGATTTCCTAAATTTATAGGAATTTTACTTAGAAATCAAAAGCAGCTTTGCAATGTGCCAGGTGGAGAAGCAGGTGGAAGCTATTTGGGGAATTATCCCCAAAAGAGTCAAGTTTGTCTTTATTTTCATGATGGAAGTGGACTGAGGTGTGTTCAGTAAGCCATAGTTCTCTTAAGAATTTTTAAAAAAATCTCCCTTTATAAAAGATGAATCCAATTTAGTTCTTCCTTGTAGTTGAGTCTGGAGTCATGGGCGATCCATCAAATTTCCTCCATTGTTACATTGGCGCTCTTTTCCTGGTTTGAAAAAGAGAAGTAAGGTAATGTTGTAGAGCATCTGTGCTATTTAAGGTTCACTGAGTTCCATGTCACTGCAAAACCTTATTTTAAAGGAGGCTGAAAGCAGCAGACACTAACACAGTGAGCTGATGGCAAAGGTCTAGGGTGGCTATTGAAATTGATGGTGACTTTGAGAACATGGTAGACAGACTTTTCAAGGAGAATTTGGTAAAGTCTGTGGTCACAGACCAAGGGACTCAGCAGGAGAATTATTCGGGCCCTCCTAAGTAGGTGAATCTAAAGAAGACTTATGAAGGAAATGGAAGTTGTAGTTTGAGAGTGTTCTCCATATGATTCTGATAAACCCTCACCACTGCCACCAGGTTCAAAACCACTGGCTTAAAATGTCCATCGACTGATGAATGGATAAAGAAGATGTAGTGTGTATATACATGGAAGATTACTCAGCCACCAAAAAGAATGAAATCTTGCCATTTGCAAAATGTGGATAAAACTGGAGTGTATTATGCTAAGTGAAATAAGTCAGTCAGAGTAAGACAATTATCATGATTTCACTCATATGTGGAATATAAGAAACAAAACAGATGAACATGGGGGAAGGGAAGGAAAAAGAAAATAAAAACAGAGAGGGAGGCAAACCATAAGAGACTCTCAACAATAGAAAATAAACTGAGGGTTACTGGAGGGGCAGTGGGTGGGGATATTGTCTAAATGGGTGACAGACATTAAGGAGGGCACTTGATATAAAGAGCACTGGGTATTATATGCAACTGCTGAATCTCTACATTCTACTCCTAAAACCAATGCTACACTCTATGTTAATTAACTTGAATTTCAATAAAAAGAAAACAAAATACTGGCTTATTGAATTAAGCAGAGCAGCTGTATATCCAACTTCAGTCAGCTAAATGCAATCTTCTCCCTATTCCCGCATTTCAGGGAGAGTTAAAGTACTATATTTTCTTAACTTATAAAATCAATGATATTGGTCTGACAGAATAAATAAAGAGCAGGTTAATTGTGAGCTCTGTAGATGTTCTATAAAGGTTAATCAAATTACTGTGAAAAGTAATCTTCATAAAAATACTCAGCTCCAAATCTGATAGTTCTTAGTATAAGTACTGAATATCCTATTCATTACAGTTGATTAAATACAGTAAAGAAATCATTAAAATTTTAAATAATTATCACTTTTATCTTGATGATATATTTTGTCACTGTTGGCATTATATTTTTTACTCCCTAAAAAAGGCACATCCAAATGTGTGTTTTTGTTTTTGTTTTTAATTAATCGTATCTCTGTTTAGGTATGCCAAAATAATTATGAAAAAACAAATTGGAACAAAATGGCACCCACAATAGAGAAAGATGCCTATGCTAAAAAAGCATGGGGGGTTTTTGTTTGTTTTTTGTTTTTACCCTGTTGGAGGGACTCTTTCTTTTGTGGTTGACAAAGACAGAAAGGAAACTTATGAAACATCTGCTACTAAATCAGAATTCCAATGAGCATTAATAAATACCTTGAAATGTTCATTATTTGTTCCTACTAAATTCATTGAATATATTTCTCAAAAGCTATATAAGTAATGGCATTTGGTTTGCTATTTGTTTCAGGTAATGCTGATGGGCCTCTGATGTGGAGACTTTGTGGACCTTCAAAACCTACAGTGCCCCTGGTTACACCTTATCCTCAGGTATGGATACACTTTGTCACCAATGAACACGTAGAACATGTTGGATTCCATGCGGAGTATTCTTTTACAGGTAAGACTTGTGATTAAACTCTCAAACTCTGGTAATATAATAGATAATCATCTTTTCCATAAAGATCTCACATGTATTGTGTTAGATTCACTTCTAGGTAGCTATAAGTTTTGTTGCTGATGTCAAGGAGATGTTCTAAATTACATCTTCTAATTGGTTGTTGCCAAAACCCAGGAATTTTAAAATTTTTATACATTGATCTCTAACCCAGAGATTTTTCTATACTCTTAATTAGTTTTGGTATTTTTGTTTGTAGATTATCTTTGGTTTTTCTGTATAAACAATCATATCTTCTGCAAATGATACTATTTTTGTTCTCTCAGCCTCAAAACTTTCTTTTTCTTGTCTTATTTCAGTGGCTAGGTCACCTTCATGTCAAATGGAAGGGATGACCTTCATGTGAATGCCTGTGATGCTTCATTGTTAAATAGATTGATTTCTCTTAGGATTTTCAATAAATACTTCTTGTCAGATTAAAGAAAGTCCCTTCAATTGTTAGTATACAGGTTTTTTTATTCTGAATGGATGTAAGATTTTATCAAATTATTTCTCTCCATCTATTGCAATGATTCTGTTCTCCTCCTTTAATATATTAATATGATAAACCATATATTGAAAGACTTTTCTCTTGTTAAGCCATCTTTTAATTTCTAAGATAAACCCTACTTGGCTATGATGTGTGTTTTGAACATATTACTAGATATTATTTGCTAATGTTTCATTTTGTATTTGCATCTGTGACATTCAGTTTGTATCTGAAAATTCATTCCAAGACAGACAACACTGCTCTTTGCTGCTTCTCTGGACCATCAGAATTTTTCTAGTCCCTCTCACTAATATACCAGTTCTTTTAGACCCCCAATATTATGTAGAAGTCTCAACTCCAGCCCTTCCTTGTGTGTGAGTCCAAGACCATATGTTCTCCCACATGGTCATCAAGACCTCAGATCCTGACCTCTGGGGCCCACATCTTGGTTCTACGTCCTTTCAGACTGACGTAGTCTCAGTTTGAGATTACCCCTCAGAATTTGAGTATACTCATTTTTTTTTTAGATTTTGGAAATCCTTTTTTTTTTCTATTTTTTTTTCTATAAAGTTTGGTTATGAATCAATATATATTTTGGTTATGGTTCTATAAAACATTTCTTTGTGTTATAATCAAATGGTTGATTGGGAGAGAGAGTAAGATTGATCAACCATCTTGCCAGTTGATTTTTCTTTATTAGATTGAAAGAAGAGAGCCAGGCTTCAGGAAGCAGTATGGAAAATCAGCAGTCTGGAAAATCAGACAATCTTACACTTTAAAGATATATCTGTTCTTCAACTTGCTATGCTGATGTATACTTTGATAGCTGACTACAGACACAAGTGCTTCTCATCAGACGACAGATTCTTTAGTTATGGTATGGGCCATATTCTTCAAGCTTTTATTTATTTTTATTGGCCCATTTTTGTTTTGTTTTGATTTGTTCTCAAGAAAGGCAGTGTTATTTACTTTGTCCCTAGTCAGAGTGTCAGTTATACGCACATCTAATTATTCTTCATTTGTGGTACAGATCATCGTCCTTCTTCTTTGTCCTAAACATAATCTTGTCTTCCCTGTGTGATTATTTTTAATTCACACTATATGAGATTCTGTTTATTTCTAATCTTCTACCCAGTTTTACTTTGCCTTTACCACTTTCATCTGTTCATTCATTGATTGCTTTTTTAAAATCATAAAGTATGATGGCTGTAAGATCTACTTCCTTTGGCCTTGCAGAGGGTTTTTTTTTTTTTTTTTGGTTGGTTGGTTTTGTTTTCCTATATCTTATATCTTAAATAAGGTTAAAATCTCATTTTAGACTGTGGTGGAATACAGCTGGGTGAGAGCGGAGTGATCACAAGCCCCAACTATCCAGCCTCTTATGATAGTTTGACCCATTGTTCCTGGTTGTTGGAAGCCCCACAAGGCCATACCATCACTGTGAGTTCTGATTTTCTTCTAGAGCAAAAATACCATGTCCTCTATGGAAACAAAGTTCTTCTAATAAGCAAGCAATTAGAATAGGCTTTGACCCTGTGATCAGTTCATTTTCTCCCCCAAATCTCATTAGAGTACAGACATCTACAAGTATCCAGTGACTGAAGAAATCTCTTTTACAAGCATAGGAGAAGATATAGATATAGATATATAGATATATAGATATCTATATGAGATATTCTTATCCAGGAGAGAATTGTAATCACATTCTTGATATGAGTTGCCATCCCATCCCATTGGGCCGAAGAGATTCCTCCTAGTGACTCCAGTTCCAGGAGAATTATCCCCTTTCAAATTTCCCAGTAGAATCCCCAATAAGGAAGAAGAGAGGAGGGCAGGGGAAAGATAAATAAGAGACATATATAAAATTATATAAATTAAAACAAAGTAAAAGGGTTTGTGAGGACCTTATCTAACTTTAGGTATCTCATCTCACTTACCACTCAGGGTACCTCGTTGTCTCTTTTCTCTCCTGCAGCTAACATTTAGTGACTTTGATATTGAAGCCCATGCAACCTGTGTTTGGGACTCTGTCACTGTCAGGAACGGTGGTTCTCCTGGATCACCCATAATAGGACAATACTGTGGAAGTTCAAACCCCAGGACAATCCAGTCTGGTTCCAACCAGCTGGTGGTGATTTTTAACTCGGACCATTCAGTGCAAAATGGTGGATTTTATGCCACATGGAACACACAGACTTTAGGTAAAAGAAACATTCTGTGTACTTTTTAACTTGATGTGTTTTTAAAATTTATTAATAATTTAATAAGTATGCATTTTATATCTACTCTCTGTTAGACTCAACTCGGGCCGTTTACACATGTCATCTCATGTAGCAACTTCATAAGGAAAATGTGCTATCATACATGTTTTCTCCATTTTATGTGGATGGAAACTGGAGACAAATGGGTTGATAGTTTTCCCAGTCATAGAGCTAGTCATTGGTAGAGTCAGGATTTGAATAAAGATAGTGGGGCCCAGAAACTCTGATCTTCACACTTTACTATGTTGCCTACATAGGCAGAAGGGCTTGGCATAACCAGAGAATCAAAAATAATAGAAAACATGTGTCAGAATCACAAGTAGTTCAGAATATTTGGAGCCTGGAGGCAGAATGAATGCTGAGTGGTAAGCTGAAAGCAAGAAGTGGTCCATATCATGAAGAGCCGTGTCTTCTATATTGTCCCTTGAGTAATGCGGAGCCATTGAAGAGTTTTGAGCAGCAAAGTGGCAAGATTTGTGACTTAGAATGAGTACCCTGTAAGTGGCAAAGTATAATAGATTTGATTTCAAAAGGGTAGTATTTTGTGCATATGAAATATGAACCTCATGGAAATTCCCAGAAAATAAAAGAATTTGCATTGGACTGGTGCCACGTGGCTCAGTCGGTTAAGCATCTGCCTTTGGCTCAGGTCATGATCCTAGGATCTTGGGATCAAGCCCTGCATCAGGCTCCTTGCTCAGCAGGGAGCCTGCTTCTCTCTCTCCCTATCCCCTCCCCCTGCTTGTGTGTGCATGCTCACTCTCTCTCAAAAATAAATAAAATCTAAAAAAAAAAAAATTGCACTGCATACTTTAGTCAGGATTTCTTTAAAGCCTTGCAGTCTCACACAGGGTAATTCTTTCTAGGAGAGTCCAAGTTTATTATGAAGGTTTTTGTGGAAGGAGTCAAGCTTTCTCCCCTTAAACCACTGGTTGCTGTTGAATGGAGGGTAGTTTTAGGTGCACCATTGGTTTTCCAAGGGTTTAGAAGCAAAAGATACAGGAATACTCTTTGATTTAACTTCATTTTGTTTTGAGTTCATAGTTTTCCTTTTGTCATCTCTTAAGTACATTTTTTAAAAGATTTTATTTATTTGTCAGAAAGCTAGAGAGAGAGAGCGTGCGAGTAGGGGGAATGGCAGGCAGAGGGAGAAGCAGACTGCCCACTGGGCAGGGAGCTCTTTGTGGGACTCAGTCCCAGGACCCGGGGATCATGACCTGAGCTGAAGGCAGATGCTGAACCGACTGAGCCGCCCAGGTGTTCTTCTTAAGTACATATTTTAATAGTATAAAATAATTTGGTATTTTCTTTCTTTCAATTTATGCCATTTATTTTCATGTCAGAGTTTCAATATGAATGAATCAGATTGTGTAATGGAAGAATTTTCTCCTCCTCAAAATCATTTTCTCTAGTCCTGTATGTTAGAGTAAAATTACCAATGAGTCTAGACTTAAATATTCTCGTATATTCACAGTAAAATAAAATACAGAACTTGGGATTGCTGGTTCACAGATACTATATAGCTTACAGGGCAGTAAAAAATATTGCCATTGTTTGAAAACAGAATAGAAATCTGTCCTATTTATGGCAAGGATTAGTATCCTCGGGTGAGTTCAGCATAAATGCAACAAAACGGTAACAGCTGAAGCTTCCTCTGGATTCAGTTCACCTCACATTTGTTCAGAGTTCTTGTCGTATCCTGCCCCGGAGGCCAGTGACTCCTGTGTAAGGAAAGAGAACCTGAAATCTCACATTTAGAAACGTGTCTCCTTTGGAAATCTTGGGCTATGAAAGTAGTTATTTTCCTCTCAAATTAATGATTTTTCCATGACAACTTCTCAGGCTGTGGGGGCATACTTCATTCCGATAATGGTACAATCAGATCCCCTCACTGGCCTCAGAATTTTCCTGAGAACAGCAGATGCTCCTGGACAGTCATTACTCACGAGAGCCAACAGTTGGAGATCAGCTTTGACAACAACTTCCTAATCCCCAGCGGTGATGGACAGTGTCGGACCAGCTTCGTGAAGGTGAGCACGCTTGTTCCTGTAATTGGAGCCGAGCTGGTTTTGTGAACATAAACATTTAGACCAGAAATGACTCATTGCTTCTCCAAGTAAGTAAAGGGCAATTTTCTTGCTTGGATTTCTTGAATAAAAATGTGAGAAATCTCAACTATTAGGAGTTAAAACTTGAACCACAACACACATACTGCCCTGTGACTTTTCATTTGCTGGTATGTAGGCAAAGGAACCTAATTAAGGAGACTGTTTTCTGGCCTTATTAAATTGTCATGCATACTTAGGGTTCTTCCTTTCTGTGGGAACTGAAGAGGGAAGGCCAGATATTTTTGTTGTGTTCTTCCTTCCTTCCTTCCTTTCTTTCTTTCTTTTTTTTTTTTTTGTCTTTCTTTTCTAATAGATCCTCAAGAACAAAACAAATGTAAGGCCCCGTTACCAGCAACATTTAAAGTATGCTATGAAAATTACAGAAGGCTAGAGAGCTGTTTAGTGCCAGCCTCCACAGCAGGCCTCAAGAGCCCACAAGCTGAAAAGAACGTTTTACTCGTGTAAAATTATGGCAGTGGGTAGTCAGTAAGGCTCTCTTTCTCTAAAATGGCAACTACTGCTTATGTGGAACCGACCTCACTTCTCATTGACTTCTGACTGTGATGGCTGTCTGATAAATTCATTCTGACTCTGCTATTTGGATCTCGTATGTAATATATCTCCAAGAGATCTTTCCACCTTTAAGTGGAAAAGACATTGGCCTTAAGTTCACATTAGCCTGGGCTCCATCCATATCTCTTGCACTTACCACCTGCATTTTCCTCTGTGAGCTAATTAAACATTTGGACTTAACTTCTTAACCATAAAACAAAGAGAACAATTTGTCCATTAGTAGGACTGTTTTAAGCATTAGAGGTAATATGATACAATAACACAAATAGTGCTCAGTGGTTGGAATATAAAACCACCTAATGAATAGTAGTGGCATTTTACCGTTGATGTTTTTATTGTATATCATCTTTCAAATTATGTTTTATATCTAACGGATCCATGCTTACTAGTTAAATAAAAATCCCATACTTTATAAAATATGTGTCTAATGGAACACATCTAATACAACTCTTCCCAATGGCTTTTTTTCATGAAGCAACATGAACTCTCTCATGGACTCTCTCTCATAGACTGAGTAAACTTCAAATGTATAGATGTATATAAAGCCTTGCAAGTTCATCAGTTGTACAAATGGAATCTGAAAAGTTATTTAGGCCCATTTCTCCTCTTGATCAAGTGGGAATCCCTCTGACATCTGGCCAAACCAACACAACTGGCAGGTGAGGTCCATTTGGAGCCCTGCCCAAACTAAATGGCCTGGAAAGTCCTCTTCCCCTGCCAGGCCTGAGCCTCCTGATTCTGCCAGGAGACACTGAAGAGGGCAGAACCAGCAAGAGGGTCCAGCTTCAGCAAGAAACCCTTAAGCTCACACTATATACAAAAATTAACCCAAAATAGACCACACCCTAAAATGTAAGGTATGCAGCTAAACACTTTTAGGGGAAAAAATAGCCCCAAATTGTTAAAACCTAGAGATAGATGAATATTTCTCAGACTAAGCATCTAAAGAATGATCTGTTAAAAAGAAAAATTGATAAATCTTACTTCATCAAAATTAAAAATTTTTTAATCTGTGAAAGCCTGCGTGAAGAGGATGGAAAGACAGGTCACTGACCGGGAGAAAAGATGTACAAACCATCTATCTGACAAGAGGCTATGATCTAGGATACATACAGAATAGTCAAAACCAATAGTAAAAATACAAGGAATCCAACTGTAATATGGGGAAAAGATTTGAACAGATATTTCACCAAAGAGGATATATGGGATGGTAAATAGACAATGGAAAGATGTTCAACATCACTAGCCATTTGGGAAACTGAGAATTCAAAAACCACGGAGATCACTACACATCTATCATAAAACCAAATCCTGGCAAGGTTGCACAGAAGTGGTATCACTTACTCATTGCTAGTGGGAATGTAAAATGGTACAGCCACTCTGAAAATGGTTCCGCAGTTTCTTATAAAACTATGCACTTGCCATAAGATCCAGCAATTGCCCTCTTAGACACTTATCCAAGAATAAAGAAAATTATGTTGACATAAAAACCCATATACAAATGTTGATAGCAGCTTTATTTGCTGGTAACCCAAAACTGAATTCAGTGCACATGTCCTTCAACAGGTGAATGGTTAAACTAGCTAGCACATACCTACCAGTATGCAAGTCCTCAGTAAAAGCAAACCAACCCTTGACAGACCAACCACTTGGATAAATCACCAGGGAATCCCACCAAGTGAAAACAACCAATACCCAAAGGTTACATAGTCTCCTGTTCCATTTACGTAACATTTCTGAAATCACAATAGTTAGAAATGGAGGACAGCCATAGTTTACAAAGATGGGGGTATGGGAATGAATTGTGTATGATTATAAAAAGGGCAATTCTAGGGACCCTTATGGTGTTGGGACTCTTCATCATCCTGAACATGGCGGTAGATAACTAAATACACACACACCCACACACACATGAGTACAAGTAAAACTGAGAAATCGAGTAAGATCGGTGGACTGCATTAGTGCCAACACCTTGGGTATGTTATCATACTATAATTTGGCAAGATGTCAGTGTTGGGGGACACTGGGGAATGTGTACAAGGGATTTCTCTAGATGATACCTTACAACTGCCTGTGAATCTGTAGGTATCTTAATAAGCAATAATTTTTTAAAAAAATTGAATGGTAAAACATCATGTGCAGCCAGGCTGAATTACACAAAACCTTAAGAAAAGCCAGAAAGTTTTTGACTTAATGATAACTTCATGGCATTCTTCGGTCCAATATGGTTTTGATGAGTCCTGGGCTATACAGGCAATGAAACGAGCTCTTCAGTGACAAGGCAGCAGGAAATATTGACTATCTCACCATTATTATCATTACAACACTTACGTTCCTGGGGCAAAAGGTAGGATGTCAGATCCATAATTAATGACTTCAGGAAGTTCTTGAAGTTCTTAATTAAAGCACTTGAGATTCTTTATTAAAAGTTCTAGCTGTCACTTTGCCTTTTCAGTAATGTTGTATGCAGATATCTATCTCTCAGTAAGGCGAATGTATAATTTTTAAAAATCTAAATAAAAAATTTCTGTAAACTACTATCCTGGGTAGTTAAAATGGTGGAGGAAGGGAGGGACGACTTAAAGGGGATAGTACAGAAATTTGGAAGTATGTTTTTCTTTCCTAAGACCTTTTTGATTCTAGCTATTTGGCTGAATAACCATGCCTTTGTTCTTACTAGCTCCCATGACAGATCCCTCCTATACCTAATAAATGACAAACATCATTCGGCTTCAGTAATATAACTAACAGCTGGATGCCCCAGTGTTTGAAAATCACTGGAAATGACAGGGCTTGGAAGAACTGAGAAATAGTAAATCAGCACTATCTAGGAATCAGTGCCATTTCACACCTCTTCTTATAGACTGATCTGCCCACAGAAATTTTTTTTTTAATTTACTTATTTGACAGAGACGACAAGTAGGCAGAGAGGCAGGCAGAGAGAGAGGAGGAAGCAGGCTCTCCGCTGAGCAGAGAGCCCGATGCTGGGCTCCATCCCAGGACCCTGGGATCACGACCCAAGCCGAAGGCAGAGGCTTTAACCCACTGAGCCACCCAGGCGCCCCCACAGAAATGTTTTTAATGGCTTGTTATTTTATTGCTTTCTTTGAGGAGTATTCTTAAAAGTGATATGGTTAAATGAGTAATTTCATAGAATTTGATGTGAAGAAAATGTTGAATAGTCAAGTTAGACTAGTCCAAACCCATTTAATTTTCTTAAGCTAGTTAAGAAGTTGGGGGTGAGATGAGGCTTGTTCTGTGCATCAAAGGATGTTTAGAGTTTCCCTGGCCCCTACCCACTACATGCCACCCGGCACACCAAATATTGCCATCAAAAATCCCTCCAGACACTGCCAAATGTCCCCAAGGAAAGCACGATTGCTCCTTGTGGAACTCACTCAACCGCCTGGGTCTTCCCTGGTAAAATCTCTTGAGTGGTCTCTTTGCCCCAGTCATGTGTATGTAGTCCCTTCCTACCCATATTTTCCTCAAGTGACTCCATACTGTAGATGCTGTGATCTCATGCCTGAGCGACTGCAAAATTCTCCTGGCTGATCTCCCAGCCGCCTCCCATTTCTTCCTATTTGTCCCTATTGCAGTGATTTCCAAAACCAAGCATCCCAGAGCCCGAAGTTTTCCAGTGGCCCCTTGCCATTTCAGGATGGTTCCCAGATCTCTAATGCCCTGAGGCTCCAGGCTGGCAGGGACTCTGCAACCTCCCTGGCAACTGACTCAGTTCCCACTCCATCCTTTGCAGTAGCCCCGCCCCTTCCTGCCTCAGGGGCTTCCTCAGGCAGCCATCCCCGCCCAGACCGGGAAAAGCCCCCTGTTATGTTCTCTCCATAGATAGCTCGGATACGGCTTTGCTAGTTGGAACTCTGCATTTAAACTTGTGATTCTATGAGTCAACATTTTTCTCTCCGGTTAAGCTAGTGAGGATCGATCAGCTTGATGTGGGATTCTAATGCCCACAGTTCATTCCCCGGCAACCACTTTTCAAATGGATATATGACTTACTTCTTTTAGAGTGGCCGGACCAATTAAACAACAGCCTGGGTCTAACTTGGGAGTTGCCAACCCAGTTTTTAGTAAATAGCACATCGTGGCTGAATCTCATCCTTTCTTCAAGAGGAACACTGCCAGGGAGTCTTCTGCGATTTATTCCAATTCATGCTAAGTACATGTCTACTGGGAATTCATGTCCATTTTCCTCATGCTCTGCAAATACTTTGACTTCCATGGGTTTCTTCTTGGTAAATGTTGTCCCCTGGTGACCCACTGTGTGCCATCCCCCCTGGACGAAGTGTGAGCCTCACAGGAGCACACATTGCTGCTCAGCCTCCCTTGATGCCTCATAATCTGAGTTAGCCAGATTGGGCCAAGGAGGAGGAAGTAGGAGGAAAATGAGTGGTGGTTGATTTCTCTTAGCAGTCACTGCCTAGCTCTACAAAAATGGGCACAGTCCATGGAAGAGTCAGGAATGGGAGATGCTGTTAAAAAGCAGCTTAAAAACACTATTCTCAAAAGAAAACATTACTGATTTGCATGTGTTTAGGTCTATAAACATCCGAGTGCCATTATTTTCCAGCCTAAGCACATTTAAGTGTGGACAGGGGAAAACCTCAAGCATTAAGTCATGTTTGTGGCTCTGCTAGGTGTGGGCGGGGACTGAGGAAGTCGACGAAGCCTTGTTAGCCACCAGCTGTGGGAGCAGGGCTCCTGCATCCATCCTCACACCAAGAAATGCGTTCACAGCTGTGTTCCAGTCTCAGGAAACCCCGGCTCAGGGCTTCTCCGCATCCTTTGTGAGCCGTAAGTAGCCCCAAAAACCACAGCGGGAGGTCCTTGAGAGGGTGGGGCTGCCACAGGACAGCTTGTCGAAGAGCGGGTTGGGGGATGATTGGAACTGGGGACCCCAGGGGGAAAGCGTGGGCCAGTCACCTGATCCCCAGAGTACACCCTTCCTTCAAAAAGCAGTGAGAGTGGAACCAAATTCAATGGTAGGGCAATTAGGAGATGACATAGAAGGCCTGAGTGCCCCTGGTGAACATCTAAAACTGAGCCTAAAACCCAGAGTGGGCAGGAAGTAGGCAGAAGCCCAAGAGGCTGGTAATTAGTCGATGATCAGAGTGGCTGGTGAGTAGCACCTTGACCTTCCCCATAGAAATCAGAGCCCACTGATTCATTGTCAGGCCTCCCTTGACTCACCTGAAACTCACCCAGTTTCCACGGGTGAGGCCTTCCATGTGTTTGTGCTCATCCAGATGATTCTGCAAGGTAGTAGACGTCGGGAGCCACTTTCTCCAGGATTTTCTCTTCCTTCTCCAGTTACTGCTCACAGACTAGGTTTGTGGGGAATGGAGTGGGTTTCAGGTCTGAGAAGCAATGATGCATGCCTGTTGGCTGAGTTCAGTCAAGTAGCCACTCATTTGCAAACTGCTGTGAAAAAGTCTAATGAAAGGAATTAGAGAGAGTGATGCGGTGAAAAGGTATTTCAGACTTGAATGAAGGATGGGGTGGCGGAAAGGGAAGTAGGAAAGGCCAGCCCAGGCCTAATGCCAGGTCCTCCCGCACTGGGTTCCTGTGTGTTCTGATATCAGTTTAGAAGGATATTGATATTTTCCTCTGTGATAGGTCAGGGAGCGATATGGATTAACTAGTTAGTGGTTATATGAAAACAAATGTTATTTTAGTGGTAATGATGTGAAATGTTGGGGCTTGGGAGCTAACAGTCAAGAGAGAATTCTTGAGATGTCTTCAGTGGAAAAAAAGGTATTTTATTAAAGCACGGGGACAGGACCCGTGGGCAGAAGGAGCTGCATTGAGGTTGTAAGGTAAGGGGTGACGGTTATGTAATTTCAAGTTGGAAGGGAGTTAGGGATGGCAGAGGTCTCTAAGGAGTTTGGAAGCAAGGTTTCCAGGACCTTGAGGGATCATTTATTACTGTCTGGTGTAAAACCTTAGTCATGAAACCCTTCAGCTGTCTATCAGTGGGCCATATGTTTGGAGAGTGATTGCTGACATATATCTTGGGGGATGGGGAGAGATAAAGGGATGTTTCCAAATGGATTTTCATATATTTCATATATTAAAGAAGACTTACAGGATCCCGGAGGGCCAGCTAATGTCAAGCTAAGGTGTTTTTTGCCTCTAGCAAAGTATTAACATTGAGGCAGCTGAGTTCCTGGAGGAAGGTCAGGTCACTCTGTCTCAAGTACTTGTCTGGGCTGCAAGTTGGAAGGAAGTTTCATTTTTTTCCTACATTTCTTTTGCCTTTGTTCTCCACATCAGTAAGAGGATGATTCTCTCTTTCTGACACCAGGGAATCATTCATGTGAGAATTTGATAAGAACTGACATGAGTAAATTCAACATTTTTAAAAACAGTTTGTTTTTTTGGCCAGATTATAATACTAATGAGAATACATAGTTTTCTAATATTATTATAAGATATTTTAAAGTCATTAAGCGGCAGGCATCTGGGTGACTCAAAGTCAGTACAGCATGCGTCTCTTGAACTTGGGGTCATGAGTTCAGGCCCCACATTGGGCATGGAGCCTAGATAAAAACAAAAATGAAAACCCGTTAAGTGGTACCCACCAGAAACAAACCACTTCATCTGTTTTATCTCTTTATCTACATGAACTATATTCAGTCTTTGCTCAGTTTTCCTTTCCATGTTATCTTCAAAATAAATGGCAAAATAGCCCAAAATAAATGGCAAAATAGCCCAAAACTCTGCAACATATTCTAAAACATAAAGAATGTTCTCATTTTGTGTGTATGTTTATTTTAAAATCAGAGCTCCATCCCCTTAGTTACTGTTTCTTCCAGTTGGAATAGCTCAGGGAATATGTCTCTAGAGAATTTGAGTGAGTTTTTCCCTCACTAATAAGAAATACTACACGTGAGAACAATTGTTCTGATAATGCCCTTTTCTTCCCATGTAGGATGTGGAGGTAATTTCACGAACCCTTCAGGTTACATCCTTTCTCCAAACTACCCAAAGCAATATGACAACAACATGAATTGCACCTACTTCATTGAGGCTGGTCCTTTGTCCCTGGTCCTCCTGACTTTTGAGTCTTTCCATTTGGAAGGTAAGTTTATTCTTAGGTAAATTACAATCGATTCTCTCTTTTTTTAAGATTTATTTGTTTGTTTCAGAGAGACAATGAGAGGGGAAGAGGGAGAGGGGAGAGAGAATCTCAAACAGATTCTGCACTGAGCCCACATCCTGATGTGGGTCTCAGTCTCTCGCCCCTGAGATCATGGCCCAAGGTGAAAGCAAGAGTGGGACGCCAGTGGACTGCACAATCCAGGCGCCCCGACAACTGATTCTTAATAAATGAATGGGTGATAAATGAGGCAGAGGTAGTGTAAAATCGCCATTTGAAAAAAATATTTAAAATGTCACAGAGTATTTTTGATGTACACTTGATTAAAATTCCATCCAATGTTTTAAAAACATGTATACCATTCTACATATTCCATCCAGAAATGAGAAAGTAACGTAAGAGCTTTAAGAACACAAGCATCGTGTAAATTGCTTAAAGAAAAAAAGTCTGGAAGGTATTACATGTTAATAATTGTTTTCAATGTATTCATTTGTGCTTTGTGCATACACACGCCCACACGCATGTGTAAACACCAAACACTAACAAGAGAAACTATCTTACTCAGTCAAAGTAGGTACTCAATAAATGTTGAAAGAATGAATAAATGAATATAATTAATAAATGTTTATACTCTAGTTTGATTCAATATTACCATGGGACCCCTTTCACCTCCTTTCTCTCTTTATCTTTAACAATCCTATAGGGGTTGTGAACCCCCTAACCACAAGTGTCCCTTTGGGTTCATCCCCAGCTCCAGGAAATGGGCTGTTGTCAAAGGGGATGGTAAGCCTGTTTGTTTGGGCTGGCTCTGACCGCAATAGACAAAACTTGATGTTTTGTAGCTGCTGGGACACAGTTTAGAAAAAAAAAAAAATCTCTTCAAGTAGATGGGTATTTTCAACCATTCAGTCATATTAATATTTTTT
>PISX010005727.1:0-104771 GCA_004024625.1 Mellivora capensis | reverse complement strand
GTTCTTTCCACAGTTTGGCGACCGTGGCCATTGCTGCTATAAACATTGGGGTACAGATGGCCCTTCTTTTCACTACATCTGTATCTTTGGGGTAAATACCCAGTAGCGCAATTGCAGGGTCATAGGGAAGCTCTATTTTTAACTTCTTGAGGAACCTCCACACTGTTCTCCAGAGTGGCTGCACCAACTTGCATTCCCGTGTTTGTCCTTCTTTACCTTAAAATCTCTTCCCACAGAAGTTCACCAGGCCAATCCACTCCCCTTGTCATATATCAACCAAATGTAATCATTTTAAGAGTGCCATCACACACACATATCACTAAAGCAACCACTCCAAGGTACTCTATTCTTGTTAACCAGTTATTTCCTTCACATAACATAGCATAAGAAATAATGATCTCATGTGTTTCTTTACTTTTTATGTTAAATATCTCCCCCAATGGAATGTGAGCTGCATGAATATAGAGGCTATTTCTATTTTCATTACTGTTCTGAAATAAGCACTTGAACAATGGCTCGTATATTATAAGTGCCCAACACATAATTACAAGATGGTGAATAAACGAATTGAGATTGCATACAATATCTTATTATTATTATTCTTAGTCATCAGCATTAAATAACATGTTTCAATTGCATATGATAAGAGCACAATGGTAATAGGAGAGAATGCTTTGAATAACACTCCACAAAATATAAAAGAAACTGCTTTCAGTAACATCACCACAATAGTGTTTAGCATGACACATTGCAATAATCACCTATCCCATTTGGCTTTCCTGACTACTGTAGCCTATAATCACCTTTACCCATGAGCATTTAGTAGCCTTTGTTGAGTGTATAGCTCATTTGACATTAACACAAACTGTTGTATGAAGTCAAATACAGTAACTTAAATTGCTGTCTCATTTGTCCTTTTTTCTTGTTTATAAGAAAATGTGATATGTGAATATCCTGCTTCTCAGGAACTATTATAACGTTCCAGAGGGTGATGGGATATAGATTGTACTCATCACTGTTTAGTAAACAGGGATTGCACCAATGCACATTTAGGTACTTCTTTGATAAAACAAGTGTTTATAATTTTCTGGGGGACCTGTCTTCACTTCTTTCTGCCATAAACTCTCCTCAAGGAAAAAGGATTTTCATTTCTGGCTTTGTCTCAGAATCATCATTTCCTTCATTTATGGTGTAGGAACCAAAAAATAAGGAACAGAGGATAACTTAAAGTTCTTCACTTGGCAAACATTTTTTGACTCACATGAGACATTGTGCTAGACTTTGGAGATATAGTTGGAACATCCATCATAGCCAGTGAATCAAAAAAGCAAAACAAAACAAAACACATAAATGAGATAAACAGATTTTTTTCATATGTTTTGAAGGTACATCTGAAATAATCCCTGTTGTTGAGCTGGCAGATGGGTGGGGGAGGGGGAGAACCCAGGCTTTAATCAAGTCATCTCACAAGGAAGCCAAGTTGGCTTGTATAATAAAGATTGACCTAGAAGAAAAAGTAAAAATCGATGTGGACTGATTTGGTGAGCAAGTTTAAGCAGATCTGGGATTTAGGATGAGTTTTTGATTAGCTGCTATGTTTGTAAGATACATTGAGAACAAGAAGGGGAACATCTACTTCTGAGTTGTACATGGTGGTAATAAAAATATTATTGTCTTCTTTTTTTTAGAAGAAACTATTATAAAGATATAAATTTCTTCTCAAATGTCTTTGGTTGCAGTAGTGATGTTCTATTGAGTATGGCACAAAGCCTAAATAGGTTACATTGAGTTAGTTCATGTTTGGCATAGTGGCTGACAGGAAATATTCAACAAATTGCTCCTTATTCCCTTTTTTCATTTCTCTGGCTTCAACTTTGACTTAAATAACTGTTATTCCTTATAGTTAAAAGTTTGCTAAGCCATGTTGTTGAACCATCTTTCATTCCTCCCCCTGCCTTCTAGCCTTCTCTCCCTTATTGACATCATCCCACCAACTATTCTCATTCCCTCCCTCCTTTCTTAGAAATGTATATATATCAAGCTCTCAAAATGGATCAAGTAAGACAAAGTCCCAAGGAACATTAAAATAATAAGTGGGGGCACCTGGGTGGCTCAGTAGGTTAAAGCCTCTGCCTTTGGCTCAGGTCATGATCCCAGGGTCCTGGGATGGAGCCCCACATCGGGCTCTCTGCTCAGAGGGGAGCCTGCTTCCCTTCCTCTCTCTACCTGCCTCTCTGTCTACTTGTAATCTCTGTCTGTCAAATAAATAAATAAAATCTTTAAAAATAATAATAATAACTGGGGTTTCTTCATAGATCTTACTTTTGAACCTTCCAAGGTCTTCAGTGTTTCTTTTAAAGCAATGATGTCCTGGCATTGTCTCAAAGGTCCTGTGACATTTCCTTTAAATGGCATAGATTTCTGTGGTTTCTCATAGCAAAACAAAATTGATAAGTCTGTAATTTCCAAAGTCCTCATTTTTTCCTTCTTTTTAAGGAAATGAATGTATTATTGACCTTTTTTTCTCTTCAGTTTGATATTTTATAGGTGTGTCAACACATCCTTTCTAGAAGATCTCAGGAGCCCTTCCCTCCTCAAAACCGAACAGTAAATCACTGTTCTCTGTATAAATGTTTATGGCTGGTATGGGGGAATAGAACAAAGACCCAATATAATGAGCTCAGAAATACAGTAGGCACTAGATTGAAAACATTACCTACGTATTTTAAGATTTGTTATAGAAACTCCATCTTACAGATGATGAAATGGAGGCCTAGGATGATTAGGCAATATTAAATTTTCAAGTTAGGATCAAGTTAGTTTTTAAAAGGAAAGTTAATTTGTCCTGCAATCTCTGCTCCCATTTTGTGGAAATAAGTGTTGCTCCATTAATTTTATTTACATCAATATAATTATTTATTTAAACTTTCTTGTAGTCATCTCTCATAAGTAGGTATGAAGAGCCTAGTTTATACCTTGAATTGGGCTCAGTTATAAAGGGAAGTGAAAAGGTAATATGATATGTATCTGTGCCTTCTTGAGCTATCCTGACTCATTCTTCTGCCTTTAAAGTAGATCCTGTTAAAAATGTTTCAGTGTGTGTGCTTCCTTGTGGTGACATTAGGAAATGTGGACTCCAGGGCCACCTGGGTGGCTCAGTGGGTTAAGCCTCTGCCTTCAGCTCAGGTCATGATCTCAGGGTCCTGGAATTTAGCCCTGCATTGAGCACTCTGCTCAGCGGGGAGCCTGCTTCTCCACCCCCCTACCTCCCTCTGCCTACTTGTAGTCTCTCTCTGTCAAATAAATAAAATCTTAAAAAATAAAATGTGGACTCCATAAACTCTTCCAGTACTTCCTTTAAATGTTTAACAATATGTCAATAAATGCACAAAACTCTATAGAGGTGTTTCAGCAATAGCTTTAATCCCTATAAAGCAATAGCTTTATCCCTATGTGTGCTATTGAGTACACCATCTGAACTTTCTAAGCCTTGTTTTCCTTATCTCTAGAATGGAAATTTTTTGACTAGAGGATATTGAGGTTTCTCTAAAATTCTATTAAAGTGTCTGCTGTATCTAACTTCGATCCTACAAGCATCAGTTTAGGTCAAGGCTATGAGTTCATAGTAGTTTCTCAGTAGAAAGAGGAGATTATTTTTCTTTTAAAGTTAAGCCTTAGGGGGAAAATAATGTATGCAATTTTGAGACCAAGATTCTGTATTTGGGAAGGAAGTATATTAATAAACACAAGCTTTAATAAATTTGTAATAAATAATAAATTTAATAAGTTTGCTCAATAAAATATTCCTTTACTTGAGTGGAAAACAGTTTTTTGAGTAGAAAGCAATGATTTAAAGTTTTTAAGATGGCAGTAGTAATTTTTAAAGTTTTTAAGATGGCAGTAGTAATTTTTTTCAACTGAATCTCTACAAAATCTTCCCCCTAAGACTTGAAATTATAGCAAAGCAATACATTATTCTACATCTTCTAGGTATAAGATTAGTCTTGTTGTATAGCTGATGATTTTTAAAAGTATGTAACAGAAGAAATCTAAATTAAGAACTGAAATTCCTTGTGTAAGCATTTCTCCTTGATAGGAAAAAAAATCTTAGTAATTGTATGAAGTAAATATGTAGGGCACATCTCCATCCCAATTCAGCTTGAACTTGGTGTTATTGTGTTTGCTATAATTATTACCTTATTCCCCCCACTCCCCCCAAAATTTGGCACTATCAGCTAATTGTCATCAACTTTAAAGTCCTTGAGTCTTTAGGATAGCAATTTAGAAGCTAGGTCACAATTCATTTGAAACTAAAATTACTTGATAAATATAAGCATCACTTTAAAAGGGATCTGGACAAAATGATAAAATCAAGACAGAAAAGGAAGAAAAACTTGGAATATAAGCAGAAACAAACGAACCTATCTGTATTTAATATAAATAACATAAATACACTGAAGGAAAGAAAAAAAAAAGAGCCATGTAGCATTTCAACACAGTATTTTCGCTACAAAACTGCCAGCTAGATGTATAATAATTGTAGAGAACTTTGTTAGGAAGGTTGTTTTTCTCAATGTTCTGGGTAAAAATTTCTGAAACACTCTCTGTATATTCTAGGACTATGTAAAGAAATAAATATACTATGGATAAAGGAATGAAGTTTCTCATTTTGGAGAAAGAAGTGACAAACATGGAGAGGAAAGCCAGAACAAATCTTTTGATGCTAAAATGAAAAAGTTGGAGCAATTAATATGAATTCATGATTTTCAGTATATATAGGTGGATATTTAAAATATAAATATCCGTCGGATATCGTATCTTTTATAGAAATATGTGTGTAGATATGCATATGTATTTGTGTGTAGATATAGATATAGATATACCCTTTCTGTCTTCAAAATTTTGTCCCCTTTTCGCTTCCATTGATGTCCCTTGACTGTTTAATTATTACTATGAAGGTTCAAAAAATGGCGATTTTCTAATTCTAACATTTCTTCCAAATTTATTAATTATTACATCAATTAAGCCATCAATAATTAATTAAATTATTATTAATTATTAATTATTAATTAATAGTTGGCTTTTGAGGTGCCTGGGTGGCAATCATTTAAGTGTTCGACTCTTGGTTTTGGTTCAGATCCTGATCTTCTGGTACTGGAATTGAGCCTCTGCATTGGCTCCGTGCTCAGTGCGAAGTCTGCTTGTCCCTATGCCTCCTCCTCTGGCCCACCCCCACTTGTGTGTGCACGTGCACATATTCACTCTTAAATGAAAAAAAAAATATTTTTTTAAAGATTTTATTTATTTCTTAGGGAGACAGAGATAGAAAGAACACAAGCAGGGGGAGCAGTAGGGAGAGTGAGAAGCAGGCTCCCTGCTGAGTAGAGAGCCTGATATGGAACTTGATCCCAGGATCCTAGGATCATGACCTGAGCCGAAGGCAGACACTTTACTGACAAAGCCACCCGGGCGTCCCTCAAATAAATAAAATCTTAAAAAAGAAAAAAGATTCTATGTAGATTCTGTATTCTACCTCTGTCTCCTGAAAAACTCGTAAACCATCACATCCTAGTAGCAGTGAGCATACCTGATGCCTTTATCTTGTTTTCTGTATACCATTTTCCATTAACTGTAACCAGAGGTTCTTGAGAAATGAACTGGCAAGCTTGCGTTTTCCTAATATATTCAGGCAAGGATCATCAATATATATTAAAGTTAAGCTATACAAATTTGATGAGAAAATAGGATCTTTACATGATCCCAAAGTATTTCCCCCCAGCAATGACTTTTAATGGAGGAATCTGGCACAAAGTAACTTAACCCAGTGGTCAGAGTTAACATGATCAGTAATGGAACAAACCACATCATGTGCCTTCCAAATATGATAGATTGAGAAGAATACAGTAGCACTTCTGTGGTTGGTACTCCAGCTGAAAATGCATAATCTGAATACAATCCTGAGGAAATATCACATAAATTCAAATTAATAGCCACTCTATAAAACAGGTGGCCTATATTCACCAAAAATGTCAAGGTTTACCACTCTTCAGTTAAACAAAACAAAGCAGAGCTCCTTAGAGAAATGGTTGATTCAAGTGCTGGATCAAGGAATATTCAAGATAAGCCTGGAAATTCTCTTACTGCCAGAAACAAGCAAACAGTGAAAAAACCACAATAATAGAGGTATATCATAGGGACAAAAGAGACAACCAAAAGAGCTCCCAATAGCCAAAAGCAAAAACTTTTGAACAACAAATAAATAGTGTAGCATTGGATAATAACCTAAAGTAAAAATAAATATTCATGAGTTCATAATGATATAAATAAATGGTTAAATCAATAAATACATGGGGAGAATAGACAAATCTCTGTATAGGAGAATTCCAAATAATATAGGCAAATGCTCTGCCCTCAAGGAGGTGGGATACAGTTCTTCCTGGATTTATAATGGGGTTATGCCCCAATAAACCCTTCATAATTTGAAACTATCCTAAGATGAAAATGTATTTAATACACCTAACCTACCAAATGTGATGTTAACCTAGCCTGCCTTAAACGTGCTCTGAATGAGCATACAGTTGGGCAAAATCATCTAATACAAAGCCTATCTTAATATAAATGTTGACTATCTTACACAATTTGTTGAATACTGTAATGAAAGTAAAAAACAGCTTATTGAATACTGTAAAAAACAGAATGGTTGTAAGTAACGTTATTTACCCTTGTGATCATGTAGCTGACTGGGAGCTGTGTCTTACTGACCCTGCCCAGCATGATGAGAAAGTATTACATCGTACATTGCTGGCCCAAAATTCAAAATGCAAAGTACTGAATGCTGGCTCTGTAGCACATTCTGCTGTGCTACTGAACGTGTATCTCTTTAGCACCATTGTAAGTTGAGTCATTGTAAGTTATAAGTCAGGGACCATCTGTCTAATTTTCTACTTTTTTTTTTTCCTTTTTGAAATTCTGCTTTATTTCTTTTGGATCTATTTCATTATATTTTATTCCACTTATGTTTCTTTTTTAAAATTCAATTTTAATTTAATTTAATGTTTCTTTTTAAAAATTCAATTACAAGATATAGTACATCATTAGTTTCAGATGTAGTGTTCAATAATTCATCAGTTGCGTATAATTCCAGTGCTCATCACATCACGTGCCCTACTTAATGCCCATCACCCAGTTACCCATTCTTCTCCCTCCACCTCCCCTCCAGCAACCCTGTTTGTTTCCTATAGTTTAGAGTCTCTCATAGTTTGGTGGGAATGCAAGCTGGTACAGCCACTCTGGAAAACAGTATGGAGGTTCCTCAAGAAATTAAAAATAGAGCTACCCTATGACCCAGCAATTGCACTACTAGGTATTTACCCCCAGCATACAAATGTATTGATCCAAAGGGGCCCCTGCACCCCAGTGTTTATAGGATCAATGTTCACAATAGCCAAACTGTGGAAAGAGCCGAGATACCCATCAACAGATGAATGGATAAAGAAGATGTGGTATATAAATATAATGGGATATTATTCAGCCATCAGAAAGGATGAATACTTACCATTTACATCAACATGGATAGAACTGGAGAGTATTATGCTGAGCTAAATAAGTCAATCAGAGAAAGACAATTTTATAGTTTTACTCATAAGTGTAATATAAGAAACCACAGAGGAACATATGGGCAGGGAGGGAAAACTGAATGGAAAGTCATCAAAGAGGGAAGAAAACAATAATTTTCTACTTCTGAAGTATGGGTTATGCACAGGAATTCTTTCCAGAGAGTACTATGTAGGAATTATATGTGTATGTATATGTAGGCATATACATGGGAATAAATTTAGTTTTACATTCTTACATTGGAGAGATCTTGCAAACAGTACCTTAGCCAGTGATCAAGGTTAATATCAATACTGATGTTATGTAATATGTACTCTCAATATTATGTATGTAATATTGTATAATATAATACATATTATGTAATGTAACTTTACCTCCATTATTCCCCTGAAATACCCATAGCCTAAGTGTAATTAGGCAAAAACTTTAGATAAAATCAGATTAAAGGACTTTGTGAAATATCTGACTATTGTCTTCAAAATTATCAGGATCATAAAAAATAGAGTAAGTCTAAGAAACTGTCAAAATTTAGAGAAGTCTGAGATATGATATCTACTGTAATGTTTGATCATGGAAGGTATCCTGGGATAGAAAAGGGACATTAGATAAAAACCTAATGAAATCTTTTTTTTAAACCTAATGAAATCTGGAAGTATATGGACATCTAGTTAATAATATATAAATATTGGTTCACTAACTATAACAAGTCTCTCATAATGCCATAAGATCTTAACAAGGAAAACTGGGTATGGGATATATGAGAACTCTCAATCCTCTTCGTAACTTCTTTAAATCTATAATTATACTAAAATGTCATTTGTTTTTCAAATATATATGTCAGAGTCATGAAAGACAAAGGAAGGCTAAAAAACACTTTAGATTAAAAGAATAAAGAGACATGCAATGCCTGATTCTAGATCCAACTTTCCAACAGATTTTTTTTGTCCCTTTTGCAATAAGTGGCATTTTTAGGACAATTGGAAATTGGAGTAATTTGCATAGAACAAGTGATTTCCCTGGGACTACCTTTTGATTTGAGGCTTTCAAGTTTCAAGGCAAATCCAGGAGCAGCTTCCCTGGGTCATTCTGCACTTTCACTACCATCAATGGAAACAAAATACAAGTAGCCCTAATTTGCTTTGTAAATCACTATTTCTAGGTAAATTCTTGATCATTTTGCTTACTTGCCAGTTCCTCAGTGCAGCTCCCACTGAGGAACTTCACTGAATTGCTGGAGGACTTCCTAAACAGTATGCGCTTCTCTTTATGAAGCTGGCTTGTGTCCGGAGACACGAGAGTCAGTGGTGGAGAGAGGAGCCTCTGTCATAACGCAACAGATCTCTCCTGATCTGACTGGAGATCTGGAAACGGGTGAAAAATTGAATTTAACATAGGTAGTTTGATTGAAAAAAAGTTGTTATTGTTTGTAAAAGCTATTTCCACAGACCTCTGCTGTGCAGACATCAGAAAAATAACAACCAACCTTGATGATGTACTGGAAAGAAAAAAAGAAAAAGAAAAAATAAAGATCATGTGCCACATGGCCCACACAAATTATATTGACTAACTCAGAAATAGGCCCACTTTAAAAATATATTCAGAAAACTCGGCTGTGTTTGAAATCAGTTTCCTGAGTATAATTCCTGCCTCTGTTTTGTTCTCCTATCAATATAATTCTTAGAACTAAATATGAAAGGGCAATCATCCTATAGCAAACAAAACTGAAAAGGATAGGTTGTGGAAGGAGAAGTAGATTAAACATGTTAGTTTCTTCCGTCATGAGTATTCAGAAATATTTGAAATGTTGGGTAATAAGACCCACCAAATATGTTTCTCAAAATAAAAGAGTTCTTCTACTCCAGTTTTAATCTTCATAATAGCTACTTGAAGCTTTGCCCTAAGCAATACAGACGTATTGCTCTGATGGAATAAATGCATGTAATTATTCCAGAATCTCACCCAAACAGATGTATAATGATTTGCCTGAGCAAAGAACTCTTGAAGTTACCAATCTCTGATGGGAACAAAAGGAGAGCCATCCCCCAGGTAAGGCCTAAATTTGGCTCACGTCTGAATCCAGTCCTTTTCATTCTTCCATTGAGCAACGTTCTTCTCACAGGTTCTCTGAGAGTTCCATCACTGAAGAAATTTGGTCTTTTCATCAGAATACTCCCTTCTCAAAGGACTCGGTGAGGAAAAATGGGTGATGTTTTAATAGGAAATTTTTTTTAAATGTGTGTGTTTATATTTAGAGGAGATTGAGACTGCAACATATGAAATGTGTGTTACGTTAGATCAAAATTAAATAAGGTAAACCACTCTGGGTGACACTGGAGAGATTTTGGAGGCAGAACTTTCTAGGAAGCCCATTCTTGGTTTCCCCCCATCCCCAGCTGCCAAAGACAGAACTTCTAATCTCATTGTAGGAGCTAGGGAAAAGGAAGTGAATAAGGTGAGGGTCACAATGCTGTGTCTATAAATGAGTGAATAATAGTATCACAACCAAAGCCTTCCACATGCATCTGTTAATTTCAAAGTAAACTTAGGACAAGAGGAAACAACAAAAACAAACTGAAGACAAAGGCTGTAAACTGGTCAGTAATGACAGTCCTGACCAAGAAGGAGTCAGCTGATTGCAGTATATATGCAAATGGTGGTTAATAAAAAGAAGGTAAGGAAATAGAAGGAGCTCCAAACTATTCACTTAGCAATAGCACACTGACAGGGACGTCTAGCAAAACTCTTTTGTGTCCTTGTTCGTTTTATATACTGATGCTCAGCTTACATCATCCAGGATACCAAATGTGATAGACAACCATAGATTGGTTCTTGCCGCATGTATTACACTTCCTTCCCAACTGTAAGGATCAAAAACAAAACAAACAAAAGAAAAAAAAAAAAACAAGCAAACAAACTCCATTCCCAGACTTTTAGAGCTGTGATTCTGGATGTGAATCAGATCTACAATTTAGATGTACTGGCGTAGTTTAAAAGACAAGTAGGGGGGCGAGGTGGAAGCCAGCTTCCAGTCACTGTCTATTCTGGCAAACAGAAGAAGTCTAGAGACAATTGAGGCATCTAGACTCAGTTTTCCATGTTTGCATTCCTAACTTTATGGGTTTAATGGCCGTGGTGGGTGACCCAGCAGAAGGAATGCCGTCTCCTGACCTCTGGATAATATCCCAGTGAAGTTCCCTTGAACATGGTCACCCAGTGACTGGGCAGGCCCAAGATTCCCTTCCTTCTTGTGATACCTTGAGCAGTATTAAGTTCTGACTAATTACTAGGTTGCAAGATATAAATTTTCCCATATAGGGTTCCACGTAGTATTCTCTTTGCATAATAAAGATCAGTAATTCTTACAAAAGTCCTTCTATTGCCTTCATAAAGACTTGAGTTTAAGAAAATCTTTCAACTGTTGAAATTTGTAAAAACCCTTTTGATAGGCTTTTAATTGATTATCGCTGTGGGATGTAGGGTGGGGAAAACTAAATGAACTTCTCTTATATAATTCTGTGTTAATAACACTTAAAATAGTTGCTAGATGATGCACGGTTAGCTTTCCAGGCTTTGTAAACAGAACTAAAGAAGAGAATCACCTACTGAGCGTCAAAGCAATATGTATAATGGGCTCACACATGAATCGACCCATGCTACATATAGGGTCATTACTAGCACATTTAATGTCTTTATGTGAATAAGAAAAGGGGACACTCCCATGGCAAAACAGATTTGAAATAGATTCCCTCAGGGAGTAGAAATAATAAAAGAATTTGCCTCTCCCTCCTGGTTGATGAAACTCATACCAGGGATTTCAGCTGCAATTCACCATCTTGAAGAAATGCCCCTTTGCCAAGCATGATATGCAAAACTGTTCATTATGGCTCCTTTCAAATGCCACAAAACTGCCCAGAATATAGTAGATGCTTAAAATGCTTATTATTAAATTTTTATTTATTAATTATTATTTTTATTACCATTAATTATTTAATAATTATTTAATTTATTATAATTATATATAATTATATATTATCAGATATCATATATCATATAAAATATATAAATAATTATATAATGATTAATTAATAATTGATTATTAGAATAATTATTATTTTATTATTTGTTATATTATAAATTATATGTCATATAATAATAAATTATCATTTATTATTATATAAATTAACTATTAATTTATTATTGAATTATTTAAAAATATTATTAAATTTGCCTTGTAAAAATCCAGCAAATGAAGTATGGCTAAAAAGTGGGAAGGATGTGCCTCATGCTGTCTCCTCCGCAGAGAGCCTGAGGTGTGAGACATAGGCAGTGCTCAGTATTTTCCTTAAAAACAGGCATATTGGGGCACCTGGGTGGTTCAGTGGGTGGCTCTGCCTTCGGCTTAGGTCATGATCCCAGGGTTTTGGGATCGAGGCCAACATCAGGCTCTCTGCGAGGCAGAGAGCCTGCTTCCCTTCCTCTCTCTGCCTCTCTCTGCCTACTTGTGATCTCTCTCTCTCTGTCAAATAAATAAATAAAATCTTAAAAAAAAATCTCCCTCATCTTATAAAAAAAAAAGGAAAAAAAACAGGCATATTGCTTTCAGAGTATCTCTAGAAAGGACTACCTTCTTGAATAATGAGTTCCATGGGAAGAACATGTAATACGGTGCTTTTTCTAGTTTTCATTTCTTTTATGTTTTCTTTGGATGCAAAACTGAGTAACCAGAACTGTGAAACTCAAGTCAGAGCACCCTTCCTTTGAGAAGGTCATGTTCGTGTGCACACCTGACCATAGTGTGCTGCGATTAGAATTAAACATGTGAAATTTGTTTGGGTTTCCATGATACGCACTCCCCTCTTGTGTATACAGGTGTGCATGTGTGTGTATGTCTGTTCTAGTATTTGGAGAATGCAAAGAAAGTGACATCTTTTTTTTTCACTGCAATAGATCTTCTAAAATAAATCTACTATCTCTCTTGATCCATTTAGCAGAACTAATTCACATCCTAACATCAGATGCCATTCTACTATCATATGGTTTGAGTAGTTTATGTCAAGATGTCTGAGATAATTCTTGTCTTTGTATTCCTGCATGTAAAGATGCAATATTTTGTTTTTCTCTGACCTATGCAATGATTTTCTTCTGTTATTATATTCAGCAATTTGATTATGATCTTCTCAGTGTGGTTTTCTTTCTCCTGGCCCTGGCTGGAATTTGAGAAGCCTTCTGGATCTAAGAGTTAATATTTTAAAAAATTTTGAATATAAAATAATGATTATCTTCAAATATTTTTCAATTTCCTTTCTTCTTTCTAGAAATCTAACTATGTGTTATATCGTCTGATATTATATGACTTGTAAATGAGTCTCTGTTCCTTTGTTCTGTTTTCTTCTCCCCTTTCTTCTTCTTCTCCCTCTTTTCTTTTGGGTTTTTTTTTTGTTGTTGGTGGTGATGGTGGTGGTGGTGGTTTACATGTATTGTGTTGGCTTTTGTTATGTTGAAAGTCACTGTCCCTCTTTCTGCATGACCTGCTCTTCTCAGATCCTTCCAGTGTATTTTTTTCATTTTCAATATTTGATTTTTCATCTGTTGAAGTTCTCAGTTTCCTTTTTATATCTTCAATGACCTCATTATGTTTATATATTAATTTAAATCTATTATCACCCTTTTAATACTTTTTTTTAAAGATCCTGTCTCTTCAATAGTCCAAAAAGCCAGAACTTCAAAAGTTCTGACATTACTGAATATCATTTTGATTTTAGTTTATTTCACATATAGCTCATATTCTCTTGCTTCGTTCTTTTTTTTTTTCCTTAATTTATTTACTTGTCAGAGAGAGGGAGAGAGAGCGAGCGAGCACAGGCAGACAGAATGGCAGGCAGAGGCAGAGGGAGAAGCAGGCTCCCTGCCAAGCAAGGAGCTGGATGTGGGACTGGATCCCAGGACACTGGGATCATGACCTGAGCTGAAGGCAGCCACTTAACCAACTGAGCCACCCGGGCGTCCCTCTTGCTTTGTTCTTATATACAGAGAATTTTTATTGAGTATTAAATATTGTTAAAGTTGTGGTTTTGAGAGTCTTATTTTTTCTGCCTTCATTTGAAGAGTGTTAATGTTCGTTTGGGCAGTTTTTTCCTTGCAGATTAGCTTGAATGCTTTTGTGGCTTGTTTTTTAGTTTGTTGGTCAGGTCTATAATAAACTTTATTCCATGACAAATTTAGCCCCCGTACTAAGGTCTTACCATAATAATATCTCTGTCAGATATTTGTTTTGTTTTGTTTGTTTTAATGGGCAACAAGCTCTCCCATCTTGATTGTTCAGCTACCTCTTTCTGGTGGCTCTCTTCTCAGTCTCCAGTGTCTTACTCTGCATAAGCACAACTTACTGTTTGACATACTCCTGTTATTGCCTATGCAGACTGTCCTTGCTCTTCGTCTGTATGATTCCTCCACAGTTTTAACCTCCCCAAACTAATTTATGTCTTGACAATTCAGCAAAATCACTGTGTTCTTGTGTTCCTCCTCCCCATACCACACTCAGGAAAGTTAATCATAGCATAAAACCAGAGCATTTGCAGTATCCATTTTATATGTCCTTCTCTGAGGCATCAGAGTCTTGTGATAACTGTTGTCCAATGGCTATAAACAATTTTTGTCCAGTTTTCTATGTTCTTACAAGCAGAGTGGCAAACCAATATCAACAACTCATCTTTGATGTCCCACCCTTTGATAAAGCACCATGACCCCACCCATATGTTACGTTTGATATAGTGTTCTAATATTTAAGTGATCTCTTCTCCTGTAGCATTGCATTCAGTGGGCATTTAACACTTACTATTGATTGAGCAACTGGTCTCACTTCCATTTTCTACCATAAGCCATTTATCCATTCAGGGAATGGATGACTTAGTCTCCAGATATTTCGATTTCAAGCAGAAATAATAGTTAGCTTGCAATATTAAATGTAGTTTTTCTCTGATAGTTTAAAAGTAATTGCCTAAGACATACTCTGAATCTCCCAGGTTTCACCAGACTCTAAGTCAAGACAAATCTATGTTAAGTTTTAACTTACAAATCTTAATATTTTCATGCCCCCCTACCACTCATTTAAGAAAGCTTGTCCCTTGAAGTGTTACCTCCCTCCAAGTACTTCTGGGAATCTTCAAGGGGTATTTCAAGCTGGTCTTCTGTTTGCTTTTGTTTTTGCTTATTGTTCTTCAGCCTTGCGAAATTCAGGTTCCCCATTGGTAGAGATTTCCACTGATAATAAATGTATATCTACTGTTTTATTTCCAGAACCGACAAGCCATTAACTCACAGTTTTGGCTCCTTGGGACGCAAAAGAGTGAGAGCTCTTTCCTCCAAGAGGAGTTGCATTGCTTCTGCCCCAGGTTTAGTTAGTACTGTTGCCATAGAATACTTCAACATAGAACTTTGTTCTGGTTACTGCTCCCTCCAATTCCCAAGTATGCCGGTACTTCCATCTAGCCACCTCCTTTTCTGGTATGATCGTTCAGGTGATTTGATGCTGGGTCAAGTGTAGTGAGACTTTGTAAGGCCTCTACTTTTGCCTTTCATACTTTGTGACAGGAGCATTCTTTTGTCTCTCTGTGTTACACTTGGACAGCCGAGTCCTGCAGCAGAACTGTTAAATCTGAGCCTGTTACAAAATTGAGACAGGTGCCTGTTTCAGTTTATATTGTGCTAGCTTTTTCTTCCCTTTATAAACTTCCTGTATATACTAAACCGAATGGTCAGTTTGGCTGGATTCTGAGGTCATCCACTCTGCTGTTTACAGAACAAATATGCTTTTTTCCTCTGGCTCTTTCTTTTGTTACTCTAAGCATCGTCACTCATCCATACAACCTGACCTTTGTAGAGGTTCTGCTACCTGATATGTTGGGGTATGTGTGAAACTCAGGTGTTTCAAGAGTTGAAATCCTCTGTAACCAGCCTCGAGGGATTTCTTAGCTCTCCACCTCCATCACTATATATCAGAGTTTTTCTAACTGTGCACATAGGCTTTATCAGTTTTTATTCTATCCTAATAAGAAAGTATTATGTCGGGGGCGCCTGGGTGGCTCAGTGGATTAAGCCACTGCCTTCGGCTCAGGTCATGATCTCAGGTTCCTGAGATTGAGCCCCACATAGGGCTCTCTGCTCAGCAGTGAGCCTGCTTCCTCCTCTCTTTCTGCCTGACTCTCTGCCTACTTGTGATCTCTCTTTCTCTGTCAAATAAATAAATAAAATCTAAAAAAAAAAAAAAGAAAGTATTATGTAAGAATAATGGCCAATTCCTAAGTGTTGGAAAATCTTTCAAAGTTGGTTTAAAATTCAAACTTAAGTTGTCTCTGGGTATTATAGAGCTGTGTCCTTTAATAGAGAACAACACTTATAAATGTAGCCTTAATTAAAGCTACCCAATTCTTTGAATACTAATGAATATCAAGATGGCTTCAAACGCCGTATCCCACTTTGTGTCAAATTATAAAAAAGCTGTTTGGAATTTTGATTCATGTGTTCATAACAATGGACTCCAATGATTACCTGGCTTTCCATCACTAATAATCAGCAACAGATTGTACAAAATATGCAGCTGCTGGGCTGCTGGGCTGGATTCCGCCCAAGCACCACAGTTGTTTTTATCATGCTCTCCAACTCAGTGGCCCTTCTCCCAAGCAATTACATCAGTACTCATCAGTTTTTCTTGGCAAATCTTATATTTTCTTTATATTGCAGGGATGATTTTTTTATCCTTGAGACTGAAAGAAATATGTTAACTGTTTGTGTTTAAGACATGAAACTTTTTCATAACCAATTCATTATCTTGATCCACTTCCTTTCCAATTCTATTTTGTAAAACATTTCTAAGCACAGACGGGTGACCACCTGTCAACATATATTGCAAAAAATGTTAAATGCACTTACAAGATCATCTCAAACCTTAGACTGCAAGATGGTATGAAAGCAATAATTGCTTTTTTTTTTTGGAGCAAAAGTAAAGCTATTTTCCAATTTGAAGTGCTTTGAAAATTGATTTCATATTGCCAAGAATTCTATACACAATGTTATCACATCAAATGTGAAATAGTCCAGTTGTTTTAAACTGAATTATGGCATAAAATTTGGAACTCTTCCTAGTATCTCTCAAAATTTTCCTTTTTATACTGAATATTCTGAAATCTTCTATTGAGTACCACTGAAATCCACGTTAGTGTACATGAGGCCATGTAATAGATGGCTTTTTAGGAATATATATATATACATTATTTAATCATAGAAAAATGTGTGATGAGTGTAGGATGAGTCTAAATGGTATTATAGACACATTTCTAAGAAAATATATGATTGATTTTTATTTTTTTATTTTTTTAAAGATTTTATTTATTTATTTGACAGATCACAAGTAGGCAGCGAGGCAGGCAGAGAGAGGAAGCAGGCTCCTTGCTGAGCAGAGAGCCCGATGCAGGGCTCGATCGCAGGACCCTGGGATCATGACCTGAGCTGAGCTGAAGGCAGAGGCTTTAACCCACTGAGCCACCCAGGCGCCCCTATGATTGACTTTTAAAATGACAACAAGTTTACTAGGTGTCCTTTCTAGCACATTCTTCCAGATTGTCTCCACTTTTCATTGTTTTTTTCTATTTTACAACTCTATAAGACATAGGAAACTGATAATATTGCAACAAATTTTTATTTATAGAAATGCAAATTATCGGGACACCTGGGTGGCTCAGTTGGTTAAGCGGCTGCCTTCGGCTCAGGTCATGATCCCAGTGTCCTGGGATGGAGTCCCACATCCGGCTCCTTGTTCGGCAGGGAGCCTGCTTCTCCCTCTGCCTCTGCCTGCCACTCTGTCTGCCTGTGCTCACTCTCTCTCTCTCCCTCTCTCTCTGACAAATAAATAAATTAAAAAAAAAAGAAATGCAAATTATCTAGTGCAAAGCAGTTGATTATTGCTCTGTGAATATTGACTGATTTTGCTTTTATTAAATAAATTATTTGGAATATTCCTAATTGCCTACATGTGTGTCTGTCCTTTGGATTCTCCTTTAACTTAGTTGTGACATATTATTGGTTCCCTCATTAATTTATAAAATTAAATACAGTTTGAGATAAACATTTATATGATAGTGGTGATTTTACTTTTAAAAATAATCTTTTGATAGCTTCTAGTATAAATTTTTATTTTACTAAAGTTTGATTACCAGTTTTTTGGTTGAATGATTTTTATAATTTTTATATCAACTTATCTATCATTTGTGCTGACTTCACTTTATCCAGGCTTATGCTTTGTCATAATATTCCTTGCAAATGAGATTGGAAGCTAGAAATGCCCAAGGATATTTTCTTGCCATTTTTATTGAAATAACAGGTAATGCATATGAATCAAACATAAATATTATAGTATACTAGCTGTGGTTTATTGTTTTTCCTTGTCTTCATTTTTTAAAAAAAATTAAAGCAACAATTATGTGAATACTCCTAGTACTGAAAAAAACGGACATAGCCTACCATGTAGGAAAGTGGGCTTGGAATTCACTCAAATCTATGCTGACTCAGCTTCAGAAACTACTACTTGGAAATACATTTACATGTAGTTTAAATTAAAATGTGAAAACAGGGGTGCCTGTGTGGCTCAGTGGGTTAAGCCTCTACCTCCAGCTCAGGTCAAGATCTCAGGTCCTAGGATCGAGCCCCGCATCGGGCTCTCTGCTCAGCGGGGAGCCTGCTTCCCCCTCTCTCTCTGCCTACCTTTCTGCCTACCTGTGATCTCTGCCTGTCAAATAAATAAATAAAATCTTTAAAAAAATAAATAAAATGTGAAAACACTTAATTGCCTACTATCAATAAGAACCACTAAATTCAGAGGATACAAATATAATTAAGTTATGATACCTGCTCATGGGAAGCATGAAGCCTAGAACTAACAATTGATGGTAAAGATATTCTCTTGAATATCTTGAATAGAAACTGAACAGCTGATCTAATGCTGTTATCTAATGCATAGGTAACATTAGATAAATTACAACTGTCACATCTCTTCTATTGAAAAGTATCCAGTTAATAGTACATATTAATGACTAATGGCTCCAAATGCAGTCATATTTGCCATATATTTGAAAAAAGATTTACGCTAAACGCTTGGAGCATATAGTGTATTCTATTTGATCCATATAATAATAATTTATTCAATATTTACTGGGTTACATGCATTATATTAGTTTACAAAGATTCTTATGGCATATATTCTCCCCTTACTTGAACAAATGTAAGTGTTGTTGGGTAAGGAGGGAAAAGAAACATCAATAATTAAGTATATGGAAATTATATAGGCATTACAAAAAGAATTATGAACAAGGAATTAGGTAGCAAAGACGAAACAACTGTGTCTAGAGGTTCTCCCAAGAAAGAAACTTTTGAACTATGGCTTATGGAGGAGTCAGTTTTACTTGGTCAGAACAAAAAAGAGTGATGCGCCTTCCAGAAAGAAGACTTAGTGTGTGTTGTCCCATGGATACCCGGACAAGTGAATAATGCACAGACCTGCAGTAAAAAGTGGCAGGGAGGTATTGACAAGTCCAGATAGCTGAGGGATGGAAAGTAACATGGAAGGGGCTGACAGTGAGAAATACATCTGGGAAATTAATTTGGTGCCTCATTATGAATAATTTTGTGTCTTGTTACAGAGAATTCACTATAGGGTCACACAAATTCTCTATCTTTCCCATGGCATTTTGCATTTGAAATCCAATCCCTGAGTCTGGAGCTAATACGTTATTATGTGTCATTCAGGATATCCATAAACAAGTTGCTTCCACATGGCATTTGCTGCTGCATAGATACCATTAATTACTCTACCATCGTGATAGGAAGTGTCTCTACCAGAAGGCAAGGCTGACACCAGGAGGTGATTGGTACTTTTTTATCATTTCGACATTATAGATTCCCAGAATTCAGAATTTTATAGTAGTATACAACTTTTCACAGCTACGCTCTGTTCAATGCATTGGTGAGAAGCACTAAAGCGCTTACACATAACTACTGACAAGTGAAGATCTGAAGTCTTCTTTGCTACCGAAAGTGGAAGTCCCCATGAGTTAACACATATTCTAGGAAAAGGAGGACTATTTGTGCCTATCATTTTTCTGAAGCTAGGAGTTGGATCCATTCTATCAGATTTTAATCTTGTGATTTTTAGCTTGATTTATAGCTTCACAGAATTATAAGCCCCATTTAGAAAAAGGTAGTTCCAAAACGAACAGTTTCAGTTTACAGAAAGAGTTACCTGTTAATGTACAACAAATAGCTCAGCCAATATTAAAAACAGGCTACATGTAGCCAGTAATCAGTGTTCTACAATATTTTCTCAACATTTACCTTTAAAAAAAAGGCAACATGTAGCTGGTAATCACTATTCTACAATATTTTCTCAACATTTACCTTAAAAAAAAAATCCTAGTTAATGAGTTATTTTAATGTCATTAATTTCACCATTTTTAGAGGTACAGTTCCGTACATCTAGAAAACATTCTGTACAGCTTAGCAAACACGTGCAGTCATGTAGACACTACCAAAATCTAACAAAGAATATTTTCATCACCCCAAAAGCTCCCTTTTGCCTTTTATAATCCTTCCTTGTTCCCGATCTGCAGCCCCTGGCAACCACTTATTGTTCTTTTTTTTAAAGCTTTATTTTGTTTTTTTCAGTGTTCCAAGATTCATTGTTTATGCATCACACCCAGTACTTCATGCAATACGTGCCCTCCTTAATACCCACCACCAGGCTCACCCATCCCCTCACCTCCCTCCCCTCCAAAACCCTCAGTTTGTTTCTCAGAGTCCACAAGCCACTTTGGAAAACAGTGGGGAGATTCCTTGATAAATTAAAAATAGAGCTACCCTATGACACTGCAACCACCTAACTGTTTTTGTCCCTACAGTTTTGTCCTTTCCGGAAGATCGTATAGTAAATGGAACAATCAAGCATGTGGCCATGAGAGTGGTTTCTTTTCTTCAGCATGTTTGTAATTCACCCGTGTTGCTGGATTGCTGAGAAGTCATATAGATGCATCACGTCTATCCATTCACCAATTGTGCACAGTTTGGTTGTTTTGAACTTTAGGAAATTATGAATATGGCTGCTATAAACATTCGTAAGTGGGATTTTTTTTGTGGACATGCTTTCATTTATCTTGAATAAATATCTAGGAGTGATATTTCTGCATCCTCTGGTAACATTGTAAGAAACTGCCAATATTATTTTCCAAAGCAGCTGTACCATTTTGCATTCTCACTAGCAACAGATGAGATTTCCAGTTGCTGTGCACCCTCCCCAGATCTTCATACTGACAAGTGTGTGGTTATATTTCACATTGTAGTTGTGTGGTACTATTGCATTGTGATTTTAATTTACACTTCCTTAAAGACTGATGATGTTGAGCATCTTTTTCTATGCTTATTTGTTATCCTTACGTCTTTGGAAAAAGGTATCTTCTCAAATCTTTTGCTTGTTTTTTTTCACAGTAGTTATTGATTTTGAAAGGTCTTTATATTTTCTAAATGAGTTCTTTATTAGATACAGGTTTTCTCCCCATTTATAGTTCATATTTTCTCCCTATTTATAGTTCAAATAATCCCCATAGTTCAAATATTTTCTCCCCATTTATAGTTCGTATTTGACTCTTAATTTTCTTAATAGTATCTTTGTGTAAAAAGTTTTTAATTTTGATGAAGTCCAATGTATATTTTTCTTATATGATTTGTATTATTGAGGAAATATTTGCCTAACCAAAGGATATATTTTTTCCTGTATTTGCTTGGCACACGAATGTTCAATTTTTCCTGGATCATTTGTTGAAAAGATTATCACTTTTTTCATTAATTACCTTGGTGATTTTGCTGAAAATCATCTGATCATACTCGTTTGGGTATATCTGCTCTCCATGTTCTGTTTTATTGATCTATGGACCTATTCTTTCACCAATACCATAATTTCTTGACTGCTGTAGCTTTATTATAAACCTTCAAATCAGTATTAAGAATCTTCCAACTTTGTTATTATTCAAAGTTCTTATTCCTTTGCATTTTATATAACTTTTAAAATTAGCTTTCCATTTCTAAAAAAAATTTGTTGGAATTTTATTTGGGATTGTGCTGAATATGTACTTCAAATAATTGGAGTCTACATCTGTATAACTTGTTTTAAGTTTCTTACTCAAGAATCTTTTATACTTTGCAGCATATAAGCTTGCATATATTTTTGATAATGTGTATGTAAATATTGCATGGTTTTGGTGCTATTCTAGATTTTACTTAAAAATTTATTTCCAATTGTTCATTGCCTACATATAGAAATATTATAGATTTTTATGGTTGGTCTAGTATCCTGAATTCTTACTAAATTCACTTTTTTAGTTCCATTAACTTTCATTACTATAGACTTTCTGGGAAAATCTAAGGTAAGCAATCAAGTCATTTAATTTCTTCCCTTTCTATATATATGGCATATATTTATTTTTATTCTTTTTGTGCTGACTGGCAAGGACATCTAGTTGATGCTAAATAGTATTGATAGGGTGCACATCCATTCTTTGTTCCCAGTTTGCAATAGTAGTTGTAGGTGATTTATCGGGATTAGGAATTTCCTTTCTGTTTCTGTTTTGCTTTGTGTTTTTATCATGAATGAGCATTGTATTTTGTGAATACTTTTTTTGGCGTATTTTAGATTATCATATGGTTTTTCCTCCTAGTCTGTTGGTATAGTGAATTATACCTACTGATTTTCAGCTATTTAACTAACTTCCATTCGTTGAATAACTACCTTTTTCCCACTTGGCTATGTAGTATGCTATTCTTTTCATTTATTGTGGGATTGGATTTGCAAATCCTTTTAATGAGGATTTTTGTGTTCATACCAATGAACAATGTTGATCTGTAATATCTTTAATAATATCTATGTCATGTAATTTTAGTGTTAAAATAATGATAGCATTGAACAGTTAGTCTAGAAGTGTTCCCTATTTTAATTCTTGGAAAATTTTGCTTATAGTTGGTATTATATTTTCCTTAAGTGTTTGGTAGAACTTTCTTTATTGGAGAACCTTAAAATGCCAATTACTTCAGTAGATATAGAAATATCCATGTTATAGCTGTCTTCCTGAATAAGCTCTGGTATTTTGTGCCTTTTAAGGAATTTGTTCATTTTATCTTAGTTGATAAATTTATGGGCATAAAGTTGTTCTAATATTTACACATTATGCTTTAATGTCAATGGAATCTTTAATGATATACACTCAATCCTGATACTGGATATTTGTATTTGTATCTTTTTTCTTGTTCAGTGTAACTAGATTTATTAATTTGTTGACCTTTTAAAAAAGGTTTTACTTCATTGACTTGCCATTTCTTTATTCATTTCTGCTTTTTATTATTTTTTCTGTTCCCTCTGAATTTAATTTTATCTGCTTTTTCTAGTTTCTAAAGTTGAAAGCTTAATTATCTGAGACATTTGATCTTTTCTAACACAAGCACGCAGTACTATAGATTTCACCCAAAGCAATGCTTCAGGTAAATCCCACAAATTTTCATATGTTGTATTTTTTCCCATTTAACTCAAAATATTTCCTAATGGATATTTTTCTTTGATTGTGGGTCATTTATAGGAAGTTTCTTTTAAATTCCTAAATATTTGGAGATTTCCTAGTCATCTTCCTGCTATTGAGGTATAGTTAATTCTATTATGGTCCCAGATATATTTTATAAGACTTCCATTCTTTTAAATGTGTTGAAGTTTGTTTATGGCCCAAATATGGTGTATCCTGTGAGTTTCCCACCTGCTCTTGAAAAGAATGGATATTCTACTTTTCTTGGTTTCTATAAATATCTGCTTGGTCAAGTTATTTCACAGCAGTGTTCAGATCTTCTATATACTTAACAATTTCTGTCTACTTGTTCAGTTGATTACTAAGGGAAGAGGATGCAAATCTCCAACCATAACTGTGGGTTTATCTGTTTTCTTTCATTTATATAAGTTTTTATTTTATGTATTTGTAAGCAAATATTAGTTGCAGGCATATTATATTCCTTTTTAATAGTTCAGGTGTTACAGGGTGATTTAGTGGTTTCAAAACATTTTTGTGCAGACATTTTATAAATTTTACATGAGATTATTTTCACTTAAATCTTGTTGTGCTCTTAAATATATATTTTAACTATATTTAATACAAAGGTAGGTATATCATAATACCTAAGTTACTCAGCTTTTTTTTTCTTTTTTATTATGATTGACATATAATGTTGTATTAGTTTCAGGTATAGAACTTAGTGGTTTGACAAGTTTATACATTATGTTATGATCACCACAAGTGTAGCTACCATCTGTCCCATTGTGTATGACTATTACAATATCATTTACTCTATTCTATTCCTTATCCTCTGCTTTTTATTCCCATGATTTTTATTCCCATGATTTTATCTCATGATTATGGGATTTATTTCCCATATTTCCCAGTTTTTCTCTCCCCCCCCACCAATATTTCCCAATCCCCCACCTGCCTCCTCTCGCAACCATCAATATGTTCTCTGTATTTGTAGTTCTGATTTTGCTTTTTTTTTGTTTATTCATTTTTTATTCCATTTATGAGTGATTTCATATGGTATTTGTCTTTCTCTGCATGGCTTATTTCACTTAGGATAATACCCTCATGTTGTCTCAAAGGGCACAATCCTGTTCTTTTTTATAGCTGTGTGATATGCCATTGTGTATATATGCCATGATTTCCTTATCCATTCATCTATTGATGGATACTTAGGTTGCTTCCATATCTTAGCTATTGTAAATGATGTTGCAGTAAACATAAAGGTACATAGATCTTTTCAAGATAGTGTTTTTATTTTCCCTGAGTAAATTTGCAATTGTGGAATTACTGGATCATATGGTATTTCTATTTTAAATTTTTTGAGGAACCTCCATATTGTTTTCCACAGTGACTATACCAATTTACACTACCACCAACAGTAGCTGAGGATTCCTTTTCCTCTACATCCTTGCCAACCCTTTTTGTAATCAAATGTTTGTTTTTTGTTTTTGTTTTTGAATTTAGGATTGAGTTGTTGGAGTTCTTTATATATTTGGTGATATATATACATATATATATATACACACATATATACATATATATAATCAGATATGTCATTTTAAAAATATCCTCTCTCATTCTGTAGGTTGTGTTTTTAGTTTTTTTGATGGTTCCCTTTGCTGTGCTTAAACTTTTTATTTTGATGTAGTCCTAATAATTTATTTTTGCTTTTGTTTCTCTTGCCTCAAGAGACATTATCTAGAAAAATATTGCTATGGCTCATGTCAGAGAAATTACTGCCTGTGTTCTTTTCTAGGATTTTTATGGTTTTGGGTCTCACATTTAGGTCTTCAGTGCATTTTGAGTTTGTTTTTATATTTGACGGTAGAGAGTAGTCCAGTTTCATTCTTTTACAGGTAGCTGTCCAGTTTTCTGAGCACCATTTATTGAAAAGACTGTCTTTTCTCCATTGTCTATTCTTTCCTCCTTTGTAAGAGTTTGATTGACCTTTGAATTGTGGGTTTGTTTCTGGGATCTCTATCCTCTTCTGTTGATTTGATATGACCCATTGTTGTGTTAATTCCATACTGTTTTGATTGTCACAGCTATGTAGTATATCTTGAAATCTGGAATTGTGATGCCTCTAGCTTTGTTCTTTCTCATATTTGCCATGGCTATTTGGGGTCTTCTGTGTTTCCATACAAATTTTAGTATTATTTGATCTATTTTGTGGAAAATTCACAAAAGTATTTGGATAGTGATTGCACTGTATCTGTAGATTGCTTTGGGTAATACGAACATTTTAACAGTATTAACTCTTCCAATTAATGAACATGGAATATCTTTCCCTTTGGGTCATCTTCAGTTTCTTCTGTCAGTGTTTTATAGTTTTCAACATAGAGGTCTTTTACCTTCTTGGTAAAATTCATTCCTAGGTATTTAATTTTTTAGTGCCAGTATTTATTTGTTTGTTTTGTTTGTAAATGGTGTTTGTTTGTTTGTTTTAATTTATCTTTCTGTGTCTTTGTTGTCAATGTGTAGAAATGTTACCGATTTCTGGGTATTAATTTATATCCTTGTACTTTACTGAATTCATTTATTACTCCCAGTAGTTTTTTGGTGTAATCTTTAGGATTTTCTATGTAGACTATCATGCCATCTGTAAATAGTGACAATTTAACTTCTTTAACAGTATAGATACCTGTTATTTGTTTTTCTTGTCTCATTGCTATAGGTGGGACTTTCAGTACTGTGCTGAATAAAAGTGGCAAGAGCAGACATCCTTGTCCTGTTCCTGATGTTAGAGGGAAAGCTCTCAGTTTTCCACCATCGAAGATGATATTAGCTGTGGGTTTTTCATAGATGATCTTTTTATGTTGAGGTATGTTCTCTCTTTCTCCATTTTGTTAAGAGTTTTTATCATGAATGAATGTTGAATCTTGTCAAATGCTTTTTCTGCTTCCTTTGAGATGATATATGACTTTTATCTTTCCTTTGTTTATGGTGATATATGACCTTGACTGATTTGTGAATATTGAACCATCCTTGCATTCCTGAAATAAATCCCACATGATCATGGCGAATGATCTTTTTAATATATTGCTAATATACTGTTGAGGAGTTTTGTATCTGTTTTCATCAGGGATATTGGCCTGTAGTTTTATTTTTTTGTGGTATCTTTGTTTGGTTTTCTTATCAGGTTAATGCTGGCCTCATAGAATATATTTAAAAGATTTCAGTTCCTCTAGTTTTTGCAATAGTTTGAGGGACTAAGTATTAACTCTTCTTTGATGTCTGGTAGTATTCATTTCTGAATTAATCTTGTCCTAGACTTTTTATTTTTGAGTAGTATTTTGATTACCAATTCAGTTTTGTTGCTTATAATGGGTAACAGATTCAGATTTTCCATTCCTTCCTGGTTCCATTTTGGAAGATTGTATATTTCTGGGAATTTAACCATTTCTTCTACATTGTCCAGTTTGATGGTATATAACTTTTCATAGTATTCTCTTATAATCATTTGTGTTCCTTTGTATCAGTTGTTACTTTTCCTGTCTCATTTTTAGTAAGGATTCAAGTAGCAATGGATACAGAATTATTCGAAAATGTTTTATTTCTGGCTTTTGAAAAATGACATTTTGGATATCAAGAATTTGAATAGTGAAAGATACATGTATATGATAAAAGAAATACAGGAAGTAAATGAAAAAATACAAGATTTTTCAAATAAAACCCAAGGTAATAAGTACGTTTAAATAAATTTAAATTAAAAAGTAACACATTTTACACCACACACCATATAAAGTATAGATACATAATTATTTAAATACCTCAAATTTTTGACAAAAAGAGAAGGTATGAGATTTATATAACGGTTAACGCATAGAAGCAAGGAAGCTAACAAATTGTTTTAAGTTCCAAGTATTAGAATTGTTAGCTCATAGCAATAGATAATCCAGGTATAGTGATATACCATTTTGAAATATTAATTATAGTTTTTTCTATATTTTGCTATCTGAATCCCTCCATGATGCTTTCCCAGTTTTCTTTTTCAAAAAATTATTCATTATAATACATTTTCTTTTCCAAATAAACATTAGCTTACAATGCTCATTTATTTATTTTTTTAATTTTAATTTTAGTATAGCTCACATACAGTGTTATATTAGATTCACTGCACAAAATAGTGATTCATTTAAAAACTCACTGTAATCTGAAATTTTTTTCAATCTAAGGAATTTTTTTTGAGATTATATTTTTTAAATATCTAGGTCTAGACTCTTGGGCCTGGTGAGTAATAAGAAATCAATCCATTAGAGAACAGAAATCTTTCAGAGCAGAATTTTTTTTGTCCGTGTACTTACAATATTCACCAAGTTTAAATGAACTTGTCATTTTATTCAGGGGTTCTTGAAATTTAGGGCATTTAATAATGTAAATATGAATGTGAGCAACTAAAAAGTCTATTGATTGATTGATTCTTTCTTTGCTTCCCTCTCTCTCATGATCCCTCCCCTTCCTTCTTCTCCCATCTCCCCTTCCTTCCTTCCTTACCCTCTCTCTCCTCATCTCCCTCTCCCTTTCTCTTTCTTCCTCCCTCCCTCCCTCCCTTTCTCTCCTCCTCCCTCTCTCTTTCTCTCCATCTTTCTCTCTCTCTCTCTCTCTCTTTCTTTATTCTTTCCTAGATGCTTTAGTTTCATTAAGATTGTATTGATTTCTGGGTATTCTGATTGTCCTTCTGGGCTATTTTTGCACAATTATCAGTATTCAGATGACAAAGATAATATTTATAAGGATAATGTACTTTGCTAAACACTTCCTGTATTAGATGTTCTAGGCACTAGCTCATTATTTCTAAAATTCTTTATCTGTATTGATCTTGAATGCATTATTTAGTCTTTTCTCTGAAAGGGATGTTTAAGAAAGAAAAAAAAATCATTATTTCTCTATTCATTTCAAAAACAATTATCTGTAAGATGGCTACTTACACTACATACACTACATACACTACATACACTAATATGGCCACTTATGAAAAATCATATAAAATCTTGCTGTCACATTGATCACTTTTAGTAAAACAAAAATCATATAAAAAAATCCTTGTTTTACCACATACAGCTCCCTGGGATATGATATTATGTTCTACTGTTAATGAAGGATAAATGATTATACTAAAAAGAAATTATTTTTGATATCAAATTACAAAATGATAGACAAATGAAAGTGAGGAAAATTTAAAAAGCCTTGTAGCATTAACCCTGTCATTCACTTTTCACCCTCTTTATAGACTCTTCTTTGCTTCCTCTATTTACCTAACTCACCTTCAGTTCTTAGAAGGCATAGAAGGAAGGAGTCATATGTCCATGCACTTTGTCCATAATTCTTGAACTGCTTAGAATATTCTTCACAAATTGCTACCAACCCTATGTCCATCTATAGAGCTAGTCCTCTTTTCACAAATTTAAATCAGGTGTAGCTACCTTATGACACCTGTCCTGATGTTCTCTTTGGAAATGTCCCCATTCATGTCTCATACATTTCCTAAAGGGTTCTCTCAGCTTACCTATAACTAACTGTTTCATATTTCAAATATAAATTCATCTAAAACACATGCTTTTTAAAGATACTCTAACTTATTTGCTTTTCTGTCCCCTAGACTGACAAGTTGATTTTACAAAGCAGGTCATGTATTTACTCACTGAGTGAGGGAATGAATGAATGAATATATAAAATTATCTTGATTCCTTTTTGAACCCGGGTACCAGTGTGGTACTTAGGTCATTTTTTTTTTGTAAAATTGAATACATATTACTCATCTTTGGGTATTGTATTTAGAAACAGTAAATAAGCTTTTTAAATGTATAATTTAAGAATTAATCTTACTTTTCTGTTTCTTACTTTTTAAAGAAAGATCCCTATTCATTTCATGTAGTCTGTAATAAACATAGATTTATATTTACTTGTTTAGGATAAAAAAATACTTAGCTACATCCAACCCTAAACATTTCTCTCCTGCATAATGCCAAAATCAAGTGTATATATTTGTAAGTAGCATAATAAATAATTACATAAATGCTTGTGAATGATTTGATATGTGAGTAGAATTGAGAGTTTCAGGAGAGAAAGGGTTCCTTGCACTAATCTCTTGTCTTTCCAATTACAAAGAAATGGCATGCTGTATGTTTTAAATACTACTTTTTAGAAAAAGGCAGAATACAGAGGAACTTTATTTTATTCTTCACTTCTCCTCTTGCATTTTTTGGTTAATTTTTTCTTTATGATCTCTCCAATAAAATCTGGAGATACCTGGTCATTGACTATTGAATGTTTTTATATTCCTGTGTGTGGGGTTTCAACCATTATTTTTGATTACCTGTTCTGGCATGATCACAATTTCCTGTAATATTTCTTTTCTCTCCCAAGGGAAATTAATGTCTGTTCCTAGCATTTGTCCCTTATTTTCTTTGTGAAAACTGAGACAAGGAAGCAAGGAATTAATTTAATATTTTAGCAATATCTATTTCATTGGTCGATAATTTATTCTTATAATTTTTACTCTGCAGCCTTCTTCAGAGTGACCTCTGTTCCTTTATATGCTTGAAACACATTTTCTATAATATTTTGACCTCCTGTAATATTTTTCATTCATTTCTCACTCTGGCTTTTTCTTTTATTCTGCTCTTGTGACTGTGCCCTTTGTCTCTTTCCTACAGTACCTCATAACCAATATTGTATACTTCATATCTGAGCTGCTCATATACTTGATTGCTTTTTACAAATAATTTTTCATCCATATTGGATTTTTTTTTAATTTCTGTGATATTTACTTTTAGGTTACACATAAACACAGTCCTTTGGGAACACTGAACATTAATTTACCTTGGAACATGCCCCAATTTTTCTTCCCTTTTTTGTTTTATTCTACATGATAAATAATCATCTCACCACTTTTTTTTATACCAAAGATGATACTACAGGTTACCAATACCTTATTTTCTCATTTCTGACTCCTTTATTTCCTCATTAGTCTCAAAATACTCATCAACATCTACTTCTTGTTATTTTATACTTACGTATAGACAGCTTAGGACATGGCTTTATCTTGTGTATTAACAAAAACTAACACATTAAATGTGTTTCTATATTAAATGTGACTTCTCCTGTAGCTGTAACTATTCATATTCACATCATACATAGGAAGTATGTGTCTGGCTATGAATCATCTGTCCCCAGTTGACATTTCTTGTTTCAGATATTTTATACTTGTCATTTTCACTATTTCTGGAATTAAATTATTGAACATAGTTATTCTGTATCTCTTTATAAATATTCCTGGTATTTTTTTAACTTTTTAAAGCTATGCTTTTTTTTTTCAATTAAACTCCTTAGTTTGAGACCATTGTAATTTGTGTGTGTGTGTGTGTATGTATCTTTCATGTATAAATAGCTTCTGCTATAATTTCCATTCTGTCATATTTTCTGTTTGAATATAGCTTATTTATTCATCTATAGTACCTTTATTGAGTCTTATATACATGTCAGATACTGTAAGGCTGTGGGTACAATAGACAAATGGGCGTGGTTTCTGTCCTCATGGAGGTCATAATCCAGTAAGTATTTCTAAAATGATGTGCCACTGAAATTTGCAATAAATGCTTTGGCCCTAAAGTAAAGGGTGTACTTTGAAAGACTCATGGGAAAATTTCGTTTGAATTTTGACAGAGGTCAGAAGGTTTCTCTCAAGAAATTATCTTTAAACTGAGATTGAAAGCAACATAACAGTTATCTAATTGTATTAATCTGGCTTCCTCTCAAAACTAGAAATTATGAGAGATTATCCCAAGGATTATGAGTTTTGAAGGACCATAGAGAAGGCTTTGATATTAGTGTAATAATGCTGGGCTCATTGAATGAGGTAGGAAATGTCTAATGTGCTTGTATTTTCTAGAAAAGATTGAGGAGAATTGATGTCACATCTTACTTAAATGTATGGTAGAATTCAGGGAAATCATCTGGGACTAGTATTTTCTTTTGTAAAAGGTTACTCATTATTCAATATCTTTAATAAATTTAGACCTTTTTGGATTATCTATCCATCCCTTTGTGAGTTTTGGTAGAAGTTGTCCTTCTAGGAATTGCCGTATTTCATCTAAGTTCTCATATTTACGGGCATAGAGTTGTTCATGGCATTCCTTTATTACACTTTCATGTTCATGGTTTCAGTAGCTGTGACTGTCAGGAACTGAGCTGGGCTTGAGAGCCGAGCTATTGAGTGTCAGAGTAGTCAAGACAACAAGCCACAATGAAACTACAAAAAAAAAAAAAAATCAAGCCTTTAGTCACTTGCTGAGATAGTATAAGCAAGAGGTTAAGCCCCAGAAAGCACCAACTCCTCCCCATCTCTCCTTCCAGTTTTCTCCCTGGTGCCATGAAGGATTGGGTGGATTAGAACACAGGTGGGAATTGTCTCAAAGCCAAGGGAGCTCCTAGGAAAGGGCTCCTGTGGTTTTATTGGTCGCAGGGGCTGGTGAGGCAGGTGGGGGGGATGGAAATGGGGGGAGGCTCAGAGTGGAAAAGTACTGAATACTGAGTCTGATAGAAAAAGAATGTCTTTAAGTCTCATCCCCCGTAAGAGGAAATAGGGAGGAGTCTCAGTAGAAAAAGCCTCAGCTGAAGGTCTTTGAAAGAGTGGCCTCTGAGTTGAGGCACCTGAGCTACGAAGTGAATATATATAAGGGCAGCCCAGGCAGAGCGGCCGGAGTTCTTGACCACAGTTTCTGTCTGATACTGCTGTATGTGGGTTGAGCAGCAAGTCAGGATGACAAGGACGGCTTTCCACAGCGAGGTCTGCCAGGTAAGCCTTTATAATTGCCTAGCGTTGGGCCAGAGTGATTACACAATAGGTTTTTGGCTAGAGTCTTGAGAACTCGATGACCACCCTTTCTTTTCTGATATTGGTAATTTATGACGTCTCTTTTGTTTTTGTTTTTGTTTTTTAATTCATTGATATTTCCAAAGAACCAGTTTTTGATGTCATTGACTTTTCCAGACCCCCATAGAGTTCTTGTTTTCTTTTCCATTGATTCCTTCTCTAATTTTTATTTCCCTGTGCTTATTTTGGATTTAAGTTGCTCTTCTTTTTTAGTTTTCTAACATGGAAGTTTAGTATTGACTTTTAGATCATTTTTCTAGTACATACATTAAATAATAAAAATTACCCTCTAAACACTGCTTACATTGCACCTTGCAAATTTTGTTAAGGTGTATTTTTATTTTCATTTAGTTTTAAATCCTTTGTGTTCTTGTTGAAATTTATATATCGACTAATGTGTTACTTACAGATTATTGTTTAATCTCCAACATTTTGGGATTTCTAGCTATCTCTGCTGTTGATTTATTGTTGAAGGTGGATATGCGGGGCACCTGGGTGGCTCAGATAGTTAAGCTTCTGTCTTTGACTCAGGTCATGATCTCCAGGTCCTGGGATCCAGCCCCACACTGGGCTCCCAGCTCAGGCAGGAGCCTGGTTCTCCTCCCTCTCCCTCTACCACTCTCCTGATTTTGCTCTGTTTGTATCTGTCTCTCTCTCTCAAGTGAATAAATAAAATCTTAAAAAATGGTGGATATCCTATATCAGATAATAGGAACTGAGGTAAAAAGGCCTTTATTGTCAAGATTTACATCAGGCTGGTTAGGAGTTGTTCTGCTGGGCTTCCCTAAAAAGTCCTACTCAGATGGTCTTTCAGAGCTTTCAGGTGTAAAGTATTGATTGGTATACTGCAGTCTTATTGGTGAATCTGTAAATTTTGTGGGGGAGGGGAAACATTCTGTAATTATACCAAAACAATTATTTAGTCGACCCATCTCCTGAGCTGTAAATTTACTAATTTTTTCTTTAAGCTTCTCCTCTTCTAGTTGCAGCAGTAAAGATGGAGGGGAATCAGTTGGAGGAATGTACTTCTCTCGGGGGATAAGGCTCTACTGGTCTTCCCCGGAGGGTAGGCCTTTGTCAAGAACAGTTGGCATATTTAAAAAGGCTTCCTTTTTTTTCTTTTTTTAAAAATTATTTGTCAGAGAGAGAGAGGGAGAGAGAGAGCGAGCACAGGCAGATAGAGTGGCAGGCAGAGGCAGAGGGAGAAGCAGTCTCCCTGCCAAGCAAGGAGCCGGATGTGGGACTCGATCCCAGGACGCTGGGATCATGACCTGAGCTGAAGGCAGTCGCTTAACCAACTGAGCCACCCAGGAGTCCCCCCCCCAAAATAATAATAAAATAAAAAAATAAAAAAATTTTAAAAGGCTTCCTTTCTTCTTCCCCGCCAAAGCCAGGAGGGGATTTTTCAGGACTTTTCATCATGAGAATCTGGTGTGTGTGTTTTTGAGTTAAAACCCATGAAAGTGTGGGAGCCCCTTAAGACCACAGCCCTGTGAGTTTCTCATTCTCAAGCTATATTCCCGAAGTGAGTCTCTAGTGACTCATCAGAATTACCTTTAATTGGTACCACCAGTGTCTGGCTGCCACAGTTTCTCCTCCCGATAAGCAGATCTCAGGATTCTGAGTCTGTTTCCAGCGTTTCTAGTGGTGCTTTACCCTGTTAAGTTACATGATGGCTCCGAGAAAATCTGTTGACTTTCACTTTGTCCAATTTTTTCCGATTGTAAGAATAGGAGTGACAGCATCTAAGTTCTGTACATGTTGGGGAGGAACCAGGACACCCTGTGCTTTTCTTTTAAATACCTACTATTACTTTTCTTTCCATTCTTACATGGCTTGGGGAAGGTGAGAGTGGCAGCTAAGCGTCAGAATAACTATTTATAGCTACATCACACAGTGGCTCAGAAGGAATCGGGCTCAACTTCCCTTAGATTTCATTTTAAGGATTTATAAATACATAAATGTAAAGCTTCCATAATATTTAAGAACTACTATTAACCAATACCATCCTGCCCCAAATTCTAACACCTTTAATATACTCAATGATTACTGAGTAGTATTATACCTGCATTTGTGTTCAGAGACTTCGTGAAGATCAAGATCATGGAGACAGGAGCAGAATCTACAATTTATCTGAAGTCTGGCATAGACTGGGCTAGGCTAACTATTGTATTTAAAGTTCATTTAACTCTCACAGTCAGGTAGTTATTCCTATGCACGTGAGAGATCAAAGGTTTGAAATGAGAATCACATTCCCAAATTCATATTGGCAAAAGCTTTTAGAATAAATGCTTATACCAAACTTATCCCAAGTCTTGTAATAGGAAATAGGTATGAATTTTTTTCTTTATAATGTTGTTAAGCCATTGGGATATACTTGATTTTTGATTATAGGTGAGTCACCAGGGAGAAAAGTTTTGCCTTGCCTTTCTTCCCTGTTTTGTACTCCATATCTTTACCATATGTAGAACCTATACATTTTCTATTCTAATCCCCTCTTAAAAATGTTTGCTGCCTCAACATGAAATTATTTTCTTCTTTGAAATGCATTGAGATCGAGTATAGGCACTCTTCCACTAAGACTATAAATTTAGCTTTCTAGGAGCTCAAGTCAGCACCAAATATTCATGTAATTCTCCACAGGTATGTTCATCTATGAAAGTATTGCATTTTGCCCTTTGTGCAAAATCATGTTTCTTCTTGTATTAGCTGCTAATCCCACAGCCTAGCAAACCATAATCTTACCTTCTTTAAATCCTATCTTGGAAAAGAAACCTTGTCAAGAGAAACAGGAAACTTAATACAGTTTAAAGGTGAACGAGTAAGCCTTAACTTTGTCTACGCAAAATCTTCCCCAGCTGTAACATCGGGCCAGTCAAGCCCTTAATGCAAAACACGTGGATGCTTTATCGACAAATTTACCATCTTGAGGGAACTGGATATTTTGACAGTTTTCATTATTATATGGTGGCTTTTTTTTGACTCATAAATAAAAATGGAGTTGAAATGCATATTAAACAGGTATTAATAAGATACTTTTTAATAGAAATAGCATGTTGCCAAATTCCTTAGGATTAGTCTTAAGTTCATTGTACAGGAGATTTCACGCAGTAGGAAATGACCTTATCATCCCAGTAGGAAGTAAATTCCTCTTATCTCACATTGAGAACTTGATTAGCAGTTGTACCTTTAGGAGTGCAAAATCTTGCTGTTCATTCCTTTCCAGTGTTTTTTAAAGACTGAAGGGTTCCTGAGTTGTCTGGTTTACTTGAAAGGTCAGGAGCTCTTCATGATTTTCTTCATGGGGACTCCTGAATTTATCCACATAATCAGTCAACCTGAAGATTAAATTCTTAAGGTTACACAGCCTTTATGAAGTCCTTAGGGATAAAAATAGCATTTAATTAAAATCACACTAATCTTGTGTTTAACCAAGTATTTAAAACAAAACAAAACCAGCTAGTAAGAAAACCCCACAAACAAAACTAAATTTGGTTTCCAAATTGATGTCTCTTTTTTTTTTCCTGGAAAGTGAATTCTCTAAGATGCTGTGTTGTAATTCAGACATAGATCTCTACAGTACTTGGGATATGCAGCAAAAATCAGTCATGGTTATACTTACAAATAACTTTGGTTGTTTGTAGGCTTTAGTTTTTAACTGTTGGGGAATTAGGCAGTTTTTTAAAATTTTCTTTAGTGTATTTGTATCTTACTATCTTTCTGTTCCACATTTTTTTTTAAGATTTTTATTTATTTGAGAGAGAGGCAGAGAGCATGAGCGAGGAGAAGGTCAGAGGGAGAAGCAGACTCCCCGTGGAGCTGGGAGCCCGATGTGGGACTGGATCCCTGGACTCCAGGATCATGACCTGAGCCGAAGGCAGTCGTCCACCAACTGAGCCACCCAGGTGTCCCTTTTTTAAAGATTTTTTTAAATTTATTTTCTTGTCAGAGAGAGAGAGAGAGAGAGAGAGAGAGAGAAGGCAGGCAGAGGGAGAAGCAGGCTCCCTGCTGAGCAAGGATCCCGATGTGGGACTCCATCCCAGGACGCTGGGATCATGACCTGAGCCGAAGGCAGCCGCTTAACCAACTGAGCCACCCAGGCGTCCCCACATGTTCTCTTTTCTGACGAAACAAAGTGTCTTTGCATATTTGTAAAGTAATTTGGTCAAGGTAGAAGTAACTAGAAATGGGGAAGTTACTACAAGTAGAAGTAATTAGAAGTAATTTCAGTCCATATTTCCAGTATGTTTCGGTACCTATTTAAAAGCGACAGATGTCTGCTTAATTTTCTTCATGGTGCTTGATAAGACTGAAGTATGCTAGACTGTCTTTCCATTTTCTAGCATACGTGTGTACTTTATAGATTTCCATGTATACCGTTCATGGTACAATGTAAGATATTAAAAGAATGCAATCTATATCTTATAATAAACTTTACTATTAGACATGGTGAGTACAAAATAAAACTTGAAAATCCTAATGGCGCTTTTGGTAGTACTAGAGTTGTAGATTTGCGGGGAGGTGATTTATTTTTTAGTTTTTTTTTTGTTTTGTTTTGTTTTTGTTTTTAAGCAGGGAGCAGGGCATAAATGGAAAGGATTTTATTTCTTGAAGGAAAATTCTTCCTCTTTGAAGCTGGTGTAATATTACATGTTTTATATAGATTTTTCTTTGTTTTTATTCTGTTAATGAATGAGTTATTTGTAGATGACCAAACCATTAAAAAGCAATCTTAGGGCGCCTAGGTGGCTCAGTGGGTTAAAGCCTCTGCCTTCAGCTCAGGTCATGATCTCAGGGTCCTGAGATCGAGCCCCACATCGGCTCTCTGCTCCGTGGGGAGCCTGCTTCCTCCTCTCTCTCTGCCTGCCTCTCTGCCTGCTTGTGATCTCTGTCTGTCAAATAAATAAATAAAATCTTTAAAAAAAAAAAAAAGCAATCTTAAAGTCCTAAGAAAATACACAAATGAATTATTCTATCGTGTCCATTATCTGGGAGTATATTCTGTTCCTCAGTTCTTAGTTTCTCAGTGTAAATTAACTTAAAATTTAGCTTCTATGGAATTTAAATGAAAACTTCTAAGTGGAGATTGGGTGTGACTTTAAGCCAAAATACAAAGGCATTGACATACTTGTTCACAGTTGCCATTATTACACACATGACACTTTATGTATATATATATTTTTTTAATTTTACTTATTTATTTGACAGAGATTACAAGCAGGAAGAGAGGCAGGCAGAGAGAGAAAGGAAGCAGGCTCCTTGCTAAGCAGAGAGCCCGATATGGGGCTCGATCCCAGGACCCTGGGATCATGACCCGAGCCGAAGGCAGAGGCTTTAACCCACTGAGCCACCTAGGCACCCCGACACTTTATGTATATTTATAGATGAGGAAATGGAGGTGAAAAATTAATAAGCAAGAGTTTTATTTTGAACCAGTCTGTACACTGCCAAGATAAACCCTCCCATCCACATCGTCCTGTGTCTTAACTTATCCATATATATAATTAAACTGAAAGGGATCAATCATCAAATCTGATATTTTAAATTTAAGAGTCAGAAAATTTAGCCTTTTATAATTTTAATCCCAATGTTGTATATAAAATAGGACTCATGAAAAATATGGGAAGCCTTTCTCCCTTTTAACTTCAGAATAGAAAAAAAAATTATTTGAAGTGGTTTTTCCATAAGGAATTCATACAGCTAGTAGTATAACCACTTATTAGAAAAAGCATCATAATTCCAGGACCTCCTGGGTTTACTTATTGGAAAATAGTGAAATGAAATATTTAAATATTTATAAAACTATCCACAAAAACTTGTAGCAAAATATTTACCTGCATTCATAGGATTAAAGTTTTAACTTTAAGCAGTAGAAATTTTTGCATGTTTTTTAAATTGAGATGGTATTCCAAAGCACTAGAATCATATTTAATCATAGAATTATAATCATATCAAACTTCTAAAGACTCTTAGAGTTCATGTCACTGTACAGTCCATCTGGTCCTTAAGGTTTCCCTATTCTTTGCTCTCTTCCTGTCTTCTTTCTCCTCATTATCTTTCTTCCTCACACACTTCCCTGTCAACTGTTTCTTATTGTGGAAAAAATGATGAAAAACAACTCCTGGAAGTGCTATTTTAATGTGGTTTAACTATAGACAGACAGCTGTTCTGAATTAAAACATTTTTTCAGTCCAGTTGAGCTGGGTCAAGGTTGTGGGGGGAAGAAAAAAATCACAGATGTTTCAAATCCTGGCCATCGTAACTCTTGAGCACTTAGTGTTTATACCATTCATTTGGAGCAAGGCATATGCTACCTTATGTTTTAAATTTTTTTGAAGTCCCTTCTGCCTGTATTTCATTACAAGCTTCAGTGCCAACATAGCTCAGACTTCCTTGCAGACCATGTATCTAGCCCAGCACACAACATGTGTTCCAATTTGTATGTAATTCAACACAATTGAAATCAACTAATGTATATTGAGTGCTTACTGTGGGTGACTCAAATAAGAAAAAACCTGGGTTGTTACATTAGAATCCTGGTAACAGCATTCAAGGGAGCATAAATGTATTAGAAGGAAAAAAACTTGTACCATAACTGTAATGCAAAGTTGCCTAAGATCTGTGCTATAACAAGGTGCAAGGTAAGACATAAAGAAAATTACCCAGATTGATTAAAAACATTAATAAAATATTAGCATTTGTGAATTTCCCGAGAAGAGACACTGGAGTTGATAGTGGCATTGAAGGCAATACGTGGTAGATGATCAATAAACAATGACGGCCAGGGAGGTCTCTGAACAGGCAAGTAAAATGAAAGGGCGGAAAGACCCAAGGGTAGGGAGAACCTAAGCAAACTACCTGATTAAGCTAGAGCACACTGAGTGTGAAGGTGTAATAAGAAAGGAGCCCGTGATTCTAACTGGATGGGATTGTGGAATGTGTGGCAGTCAGAAAAAATGGCTCCCAAACATGTTCTTTCAATCTTTGAGCCTGTAAACATGGGGGACAAAAGGTCTTAAAGATGAGGTGAAACGTAGGAATTCAGAGATGGGCAGATTAACCTTGATTATCTGGATAAATACAATGTAAGGTCATGAGTTCTTAATGCAATGAGAGAGACACATTATGTTCCTGGCTTCAAATACGTGAGAAGAGATACTTGAACCTAGGAATGCTGGCAGCCTCTAAAGTGCCTTGGAAAAGGCAATAAAGCAGATTTTCCTTTAGAGCTTCCAGAAAGGAACTGCTATCTTGGATTTAACCCGTTGAGACCTGCTTTGGACTTCTGATGCACAAAACTATAAGATGACATATTTAAAATATTTTAAGGCGCTAACTTCATGATTTCTGTTGCTGTTATAATAAATTAAATCAATGTCAGGTGATATTTATGATTAAAAATCAGACTAGAGAGCTAATGAAACCTTTCAAACAAGGAAGTAAGTAGATTAATTTTATACATAATAGGAAAATTGCTTCTGGTTTTTAATATGTAATATGAGCAAAACTAGGTAAGTTTCTAGAAGAAAGTAATTATACATGAAATTGTCTTTAAATAGAAACTGGGAACTTCTGTGTATCTCTTAAGACAAAATATTTAATAGAATTTTTAACTTCTGAAAATTAAGATTTTTTTCCCTAAATTTCTAAATACATCATAGAATTAAAGTTGAGAGTGAACACTCTTAATCAGTTTAGATTCTATGACTGATGTTATGCGTGCTTTATCACACCTTTGTTCATCTAGCAATCAATTCATATTTTAATACATCTCAATATAAATTGTAGACCTCAGTAGAATCTTTTTAAAATATTTTAGAATACTTAGAATATTTAGAATATTTTAGCTTGTTTATCATTACCTACAGTTTTGTATTTTTGAAGTTTTTAAAATTACATAAAGTGAAATGTGCTAATTGTAACTGATAAGGTTTTTTTCAGATGCCTACAATTGTTCACCTCCAATCTCTCAAGATATAGAATGTTATCATCTTGTAGAAGGTTCCCTCATATTTTGTCATGTACTGGAAGCAAACCACAAGAACTGATTTACACCTCTTCTCAATTGTTTGGTATTAAGTTGGTAGTTGAAATTGGCCGTGGTTTTAGTATTTACTCCATGGAAGTAGGCAAACATTTCAAGTTAAATCCAAATCCTTCTCCCCCTCCCCACCCCAAGAGTTGGAGGTTATCATATATTTGATTTCTTTTCCCCCCCACCAAGAATTAGCTTTGCCTGTGGTAAAATTTCAAAATACAAAATTGTATGCATGCTTACAGTAACTGAAACTTCTCTAAATTTTGAGATTTATCCTTATTGCTGAATGTATCAGTAGTTCTTTGTTAATGCTGATTAGGTTTTCAGTGTGTGAATATGCCACAGCTAGTCATTTTTCTATTTCAACTTTTTTTAAAGCTTTGATTTATGAAAGGAAAGGTGCATTAGTGAAAGAGCCCATAAACTGGGGGAGAGGCAGAGGGAGCAGCCAACTCCCAGCTGAACTGGGATCCCAATGTGGGGCTTAATTCCAGGACCTAGAGATGGTGACCTGAGCCACCCAGGCACCCCTCATTTTTCTGTTGATGGTTATGGAGCTGGTTCAGTTCTGGGGCTATTAGGAATTAAGCTTCTGAGAGTCCTTATACAAACAGTTGTGAAAAATAGACTTGCTGGGTCACTTTGTAAATATATGTGTAAATATGTAATTACATACATAATATATAAAAAGTATAAATTCTGTAATCCATTTGTAGTTACTTTGGATGGGGCAAGAGAAGTGATCCCTTTGGTAGCATTCAGTACAGATGGGGAGACCAGGTTTCTTACATGTTCTCCCTTTCCTGTGTGAGATTTTCCTTACCCTGTGATTTCTCCCATGTTTCTAAGCTATGCCATTTTAGGGAGGGTCTATGTAGGTAAAAGCAAACCATTCCTCTTAACATCTACAGTGTGTCCAAGCTCGTTTGTTCACTTGTGCTCTGCCACCCCCCATTTGCTTGAACAGTGTGCTGGAACTCTTCCTCTGGAAACATGGACTTCTACAAAGGCTCATTCATCCATGAATAATTGTCTAAGTCAGCGTTTTCCAGGAATATCTGGGCTGTGGTTCATAGATCAATGCCAGGGACCACAGCCAGGACCAAGGTTGATCTATCAATTTCCAATGTGTGGGTGGCCAAGATTGCTCTGGGTCCCTTAACATATGGTGCTGGATCCCTACAGATCCCTCAAAGATATCTTTGTCTGTGAATTGTTGCCAAATTTTTATTCTTGGGGGGCAAACTAGGGATATTTTATGCCACCATGATGCAGATATCACCTATGGTTCTTAACTGGCAAATTTGACCTAAAATTACCCACAATATTCTCAATATCTGCCTAGGGGATAAAATCTGGGGAATAAGTCTTTCATCCTTAACTTTTAATAGTCTCTTAGTAGTTTTTATCAAATATATACTAACCTTGTAAACAGAGACCTCATTTAGTGTACTCATTCTTCGCGCTAAGTTCATTATACTGAATACATTATACACAAGAAAAGACCATATTAACCTTCTGCTGTAAACAATTCTATATGTCTTAAAAAAAAAAAAAAAGGTTTACCTCCGTACCTACCATTTGTCATGTTCCTCACTTCTAGCCTAAAGCACTTGCTTCAGAATTTCCTGTAGTGTTGGTCTAATGAAAACTATTACCTTTTATGAGAATCTATTCCATCTTCAATGTCAATGGGTATATTTGCTTCACATGAGATTATGTTTTCAGAAATAAGTTCCTATCACTTTAATAATTTCCCAATGCCTTCTGGACTTAGTTATTTCTTTGAAGTTAGCATTTAAACATCGCTCCCCTTTATAGAAATGTCATCCTTTCTATAGCCTCTTTCAAAATTTTCCCTTTGGTTTTCAGCATCTTGATTACAACATGCCTGGTAGTGGCCTTTTTTGGTACTTACCCTCTTGGATCATTTTATCTTAAGCTTTAAAAACTGCCAATGTGCCTCTTCTAGGGGTTAGACTCAAAGTTTCTATGGAGAATTTGGTAGAATCCTCTCTGGTTATTGCTTTCTCAGGGCAACCAATGCTGCTAAAAAGATATCCCAGAATTTTTGCCATTGGAGTTGTATTGACAGAGTAGCCTCAATTGCAGGCTACCTGCAGGTGAAAGACTCAAGAGTCAAGGTCTCACGTGTTCCTTTCCCTATGTGCTACTTCCCTTATCGATCTGCTTGCTTTGGTTCATACTTCCTAGTGTTTAGGTTGTTTACTTCCACTGCTCCCAGATTTTCTAGCTCTTCTATAGTAGAAGGTTGGGTTTTGTAGGAAGTACTCAGCTATACTGGAAACAGGACTCAAAGGTTATGAATTCTTAATAAATAAACTGACATCTTTAAGTTCAGTGAATAAAATTCAAACAACGACTCATTCTGTATTAATGCTTGACTCACTGGTCTGGAAATAAAACGAAGTTTTTCCTTGGTGTAAAAGAAACTGTAATAAGAAAGCATATAGTGATTTCCCCTGAGAGGTTTGCCTTCTCATAAAGGCAGTTTGGAGGCCATCCTAGATAGTATCATTTAATTTTAATGGCAGAATTTTCCCACTACTCTAAGCTTCTGCAAGACTTACAGGGTCTTTTATCTTATGGAGTAATAATGAAGTCCAAGGGAAGTGATTTGACTATAATTATAGCTTCTAAAGCATCCAGTCCAACGAGGTCAAATCAGTTTAACAAACATATACTAAGCACTTTTGCTAAGAGCAATATACAAAAGTTAGAAATCTTATGGTCTCATTCCTTGAGAGATTGACATTTTAGTAGATGAATTGTGACAGACACAGAACTATCCTTAATTTACCAAGTGAGTACTATGAGAATGATAAACATAGAATGCTATGGAAACATGCAAATGGGGCACCAAACCCAAAATTGTCATGAGGGGAACAAGGTGTCAGCCATTTGTCTTATTCTAGCAGAAGAGCTGAGTCTCTTAGGAGTAGTTTAAGTTAGTTAGGAATTGGGGCTCACTTCCTCCAAGTCACTGTTCCAGGGTCTGAGAGACCTTTTCTGACCACAGTAAAATTGTACCTTTCCTTCTGGTACTCCTTATCTCTCATGTTTCCAATTTTTTAAAAAAATTATCTAACATATTTTCCTTTCTCCCCCCACTCCCAAATCCCCCAACTAGTATCTAGGCTGAATGAGCATAGACCACATCCCCCCCATGTGTTTTGTTTTATTCAGTGCTCTATCTACAATGTTAAGTCTCTAGAACATAGCATGTTCTTAAATATTTGCTATATAAATTTAATAAGTTCTGTGAGTGATGAATAGTCAGCAGTAAGACTTGAATATTTTTGAAAGGCTACATATTGTAGCACCAGAATGCATATTATACTAATATGTTCGCAGCTTGTTCCATTTGTGATAGGAAATTACCAGAAAGGGAAAAATAACATTTATACAAATCACTGTGATAAATATGAAGAAACTAGGCATGGGGGCAAAAATGGAGTTACTAGATTGACTGACAACCTTCAAAGTTATAATTATGAAATCGGTTTTCAACAGAGTATCTAGTTTTGTGAAAGAATAAAAGAAAAAATCCGAAGAGCTAATCCTTGAAGATTAACTTTTTCAGAATGACAATTCTGCCTTAACTAAATCCTGTCATTTTCATTAAGAAACTAAGTGTTGTGAATGTCTAAGTCATAGACTTTCATAGAATCTGAGGCAGCAAAAAATAAAGGGGGAAATGAGAGGTGTGTTGGGTTGAGATAGCAGGAACCATTCTCTTGGAAGGGTCAATACCTGCAGAAGCACGAGTGTGAAGGACAATGACCTACGCAAAGAATTTATTACATACAATGAAAATACATGTGAAGGAAACTGAAAAGGAGAGGAGATAATGAGCAAATACCCACTTACTCAGTAGAAGTAAAGAGCTGGACATAGACTCTGCCCTGTTATAGACACTATGTAAACATCTATTCAGATACATATTTGCAAACTGCAATTGTGGTAGATTAGTAGTATAACAAGCAAAATTTGACATGGATGATCAAAGTAATTCCTGAGAGTGAAATTTCAGCTGATAGAGAAAAGATAAAGAGAAATCAAGGGAAATGGGAATGGAGGTAGGGTATTTGCGTGAAAAAAAACAAAGTTTATTTGTAAAGGTTCTGTGTTTGGTTGAATAGAATTGAAGGAACTGGAGATTGTTAGGCAATAAATACCTCTAACAGGGAGGAAAGTAGAAACCTGGGAGTTGAAGTGACATGTAAGGGCCTATGTAAAATCTTGGTCTATATAATTTGAGGTTTATTTCAAGACAAGTAGGAAGTATTAACACTTGAGATGCTAAACTAAGGAGTTGAATACTATCCTTATTTTCTTAAAGACTTATTTTGGAGAGAGCACTAACAGGGTGAGGTGTGGCCGAGTGTGAGATCATGGAGCCCAACATGGGGGCTCGGTCTCAAAACCCTGAGATCAGCACCTTAGCTGAAATTAAGAATCAGTTGCTTAACTGACTGAGCCACGCAGCTGCCACAGAACACATCCTTATTACCAAAAGGTCCCACTGAAGGATTCAAAGTGGAGAGTCCTTTCGCTTTCAAACATAATTCTGGACTCACTTCATTTAGCTTCTTCCTTATTAAGTGCCTAATAAGTGTCAGGCACAGAACTAGAAACAAGAACAAGAGTAATGGAAAATGCAGATGATCTTGCCATTTTGAAATTCATACACTATTGGGGGAGATGGGTTTAAGAGGAACAACTTGAATGTTCCTTGTCATCTTAAACAGTATCATTGTTACATATAATGAAGTAGTTTTTGTGTATTCTAACATGGGTCTTCAGTGACCATCTCTTGGAAAGATCTAATCTGTGCAGTTGGGAGTGAAGGTGTACTCTGAAAAATGGTGCCCCACAAATTTGCTTACAAACGATCTTGAGAACTCTCCTTGTATTATACACATTCAAACCTAAGGTTTGAAACAAAGGCAAGAGATGTATAGAAGTATATAATGGAGACTAATAAGACTAAGATCTAGTTTTAATGAAATGGTAAGTATCATGTGACATGAATATATGAGACTGGCAAATAAGGGACACAAAACCATAATTGTAGGAGACTCCTGCAAGACCAGAGAAAATCAATTAGACATATGTACTAGCATATAAAAGGGGCATGTAGGCTATACATATAATTCATACTTGCCTATATATAATATTATGGATCAAATACACAAATTTGTAAAATGCATAAGTTACAAGTCTTTCTCTACCTTTTCTAAAGACTCTAAAGACTCACCCATAGCTTTAAAGTCTATCAACTATCTGTAGGATGGTGAAGGTTTTGACCTTGAAGAGTAAGCTTTTAAAAAAAAAAACCCTCCAAGGGCGCCTGGGTGGCTCAGTGGGTTAAGTGTCCAACTATTGATTTCAGCTCAGGTCATGACCTCATGGTTGTGAGATGGAGCCCACAGGTCAGGCTCTGAGCAGAGGAGGCTTGAGATTCTCTGTCCCTTAGCCCCTCCTGCTGGTGTGCTCTCAAATCTTAAAAAAAAAAACAAACCAAACCAAACAGAAACAAAACCAAACGGAACACAAATTTCTGAACAAAAGGAATCAAGAAACCTTTCAGCTGAATAAAGAGTAAAACCTGTTGCTAAATAAGTTCAGAACACATTTTATGAAATTTGGCTTTCATTTTTGATTTAAAAACACAATCTTAGTAGAACTGGGTAAATAACTTGAGATTCTGCTTATGTATGTATAAGTATTCTAGTGTTATCTCAAAAGCTAGCACCATGCTAAATAGGAAAACTCTAGGATTCTCATTTAAGTCCAGAACTACTGTGGTCACTATCATTAAACATTAGGTTTAGTTAGACAAGTGAAATAGTAAAAACATGCAATCAACAGTTCTACTGGATTTACTACAGACCTGTGTTTTGCTCAAAGCCACACAAAACAGGAGAACTTACAGGTAACCTGGTAAATGGGACAAAGCATTACATCTATATTTACATTAAAATGGTTTTGTCTTTCTGCAACTGTACCCTCACGCTACAGGCCTGACCCTTAGCTACTGGCCTCCTTTTACATATATGAGCTAAATAATCCCTTCAATGTTTAACACAGAGATGGTCTTACTATCCATCTTTTGAGTACGCTGTTTTCTGCTTCCTGTCTGTATTCAAAAATAGTAATTAATACCTGGTTGGTCTCTGGAAACCTGTAAAATATTCTAAACTTGAGTGACTCCATTTCGATATTCATATGAATGACCTTTTGACAAGGGAAAATGGATCACGGTCAATCAGTGGCTCTTAATAGCAATGCTGTTTTACAGGTTACTGTGAATATTAGCTTGAACTGTAGTGCTAGCTGAAGGCAGGGGAAAGGGGGATCAAGTGGCTGTAACAGTCATCTGGTGACAGCCATAATCACCATGATTATGGGGGGGACTAGTTTCTTTTTCTTATGCTGAAAAACTTACATAATGAGAATTAGAATCGAAGTTTTGAACTCTAAAGTCGAGTCCTGGGTGGATTATTAGACCATCTCTGTGTTAAACATTAAAGGGATTATTTAGCTCACATATCTAAAAGCGGGTTGACACCCAAGAGTCAGGCCTCTCCCATGATTATACAGTTGCAGAGACAAAGCCATTTTAATGTAAATATAGGTGGATTGCTTTGCCCCATTTGCCAGGTTACTATAAGGTTTCCTATTTTGTGTGCCTTCCAGCAAAAGACATTTCTGTAGTAGATCCAGGTTCTGATGCAAGGCCTTTTAATATTTTTGTTCATATTACTCCCCTCAGAGGAAGGGATTGGTGTGCTGGCCAAGGTGGTGGATCATGAGTATCAAAGTGAAAGTGGGTAGTTGCTACACTAGGGGATATAATATTTTCATGTCTGGCAGCCGAAGGGATTCACTGGGTTTCTTGTTGGGGCTCCCTTTTCCAGTAGCATTAGTCATTGGGAAACTGAAGCAACCCAAATAAGTTAGGGACACTAACTACTTAGGTCCTACAGGAATGGAGGTTCAGTTCCCTTCATTTGAGAAAAATTCCTAAAGTGGGGCACCTGGGTAGCTCAGTGTGTTAAAGCCTTTGTCTTTGGCTCAGTTCATGATCTCAGCGTCCTGGGATGGAGCCCGCCCATCAGCCTCTCTGCTCAGGGGGGAGCCTGCTTCCCCCCTCTCTCTCTACCTGCTTCCCTGCCTACTTGTGATCTCTGCCTGTCAAATAAACAAATAAAATCTTAAAAAAGAAGAAAAATTCCCAAAGTAATGACAGTGGATAAGACCCAGGATTCTATAATTACCAATTTTGCCTCCATTATCAACTCCAGAAATGAGAATCCTAGCTGCTTCATTTTAGTGTGCTTAATTTTCTTTCTTTGTTACTGTTTCCAAATAGTATGATGGGGATTAAGGTTACAGTTGAGGTTCTGTGTGAGAGTATCACCTGAATTGTATGGTAATGATGGGGTTTCCTATTTTCCTGTTCTACTCCATAATAGCTAAAGATAGAAACTGCTTAGGTTAAATTTATTTTTGGTGCATGCATATGATAAAGTAAATTTATTTGTTTTGTCAGTAATGATTTGGAAAAATCACCAAAACACCCCAGTAAATTGAAACAGCAAGATACAGATAATTGTTTAATGTTACTTTGAAGAGAAAGCAGGTGTGTGTGTGCACACGGACACTCACATATTTATTCAAATACAAAGTGTGTTTCTTAATGGGAGTGTGGTAAATGTCCTTTGGAGGAAAAAAGGTTGACTGAGGGACAGATAAAGGTGAATGTCTTACTTTTAATTAATTGTACATCTTTTTTTTAAAGATTTTATTTATTTGACAGAGATCACAAGTAGGCAGAGACGAGCAGAGAGCTGGGGAAGCAGGCTCCCTGCTGAGGACGAGCAGAGAGCTGGGGAAGCAGGCTCCCTGCTGAGCAGAGAGCCCAATATGGGACTCAATCCCAGGACCCTGAGATCATGACCTGAGCTGAAGACAGAGGCTTAACCCACTGAGCCACCCAGGTGCCCCAATTGTACATCTTTTGTAAAAGCTGTAAATTTTTACATTATGTATTTAAAAAAAATTTAATGGTAAGATCTACTTAAAATCCTTAGTATAATCATACTAGTGTTCTAAAAGGAAAATGATATATCAAAATGCAAAAAAACCAAAAAACCAAAAAAAAAATTTAACTAAAATTCTACAGTCTTGTTTTAAGCACCAAAAAAATTAAAAGTTCTTTATCATGATAATTTATACATGTCTCAAAAGATAGTATTTGGTATATAGTAGGCATTCAGTAAATATCTGTTGATGAAGAATTTGTGGTGAAATATCAGAAACATTCCCATTAAAATCAGGAAAACCTTCTAGACGTGTTAAACAATTAGATCAGACAATGAAAGAGATACAAAAAATTTTAAAATATGGAGCAAAGTACTGACTAAAAAAATTGTTAACAAAGAAAACAGCTGCTAGAATTAATAGAATTTGCTAATATTATAAGCTGGCAAATCCATATCTTTATATAGCTAGCTCTTCTATATTTTTATTATATCAGAACTTTAAAACTTAAGAGACACAGAATTTCTGAACTTGCCTTCTCATTATTTCCAAATATTCTAAAAGAAACAATATTTACAATCTGAAAACAATACTCTTTCAAACCATTGTATATAAGAACATGTTAGGAATTCAGATATGACCCAGCAAATATATGGTTTACAAGTCAGGTGTGTATATTCATTCACATATGACCTCGTGAGAGCCAACCATTAAAAATGCACCCAAGATTAATATATTAATCAGAGGCCAGTGAATAGTTCTTGGATATGTTCTTTAACTATAAGAGTACTAATTTGGCATTAATGTTTCAATTAAAATATTGGCCAGGAAGGAACTCTGGAAAAACTTACATATGGACTCTAGTAGATTATAAGAATGCTAAACTTCAACTCTTCTGTGCTGAATCTCCTGCAATGTCACTTACTGTAAAGCCCCTCCCACTAAGAACTGTAGTATATTGTCTCACCCAGTTATCTAAGTGTCCTTGAGACTGGATTTGTCACTAAAATGTGGTGGAAGTGCTAACTGCACCAGTTCTGAGCCTAGACTTATAAAGTTTTGCACACTTTTTTATTTTTTTAATTTTTTTCAGTGTTCCAAAATTCATTGTTTAAGCACCATACCCAGTGCTCCATGCAGTATGTGCCTCGTTAATACCTACCAGCAGGTTCACCCAACCTCCCACTGCCCTCCTCTCCAAAACCCTCAGTTTGTTTCTCAGTGTCTAGTCTCTCATGGTTTGTCTCCCCCTCCAACTTCCCCCAACTCACTTCTTTCACACAATGTCCTCTGTGTTATTGCTTATGCTCCACAAGTAAGTGAAACTGTATGATAATTGACTCTCTCTGCTTGACTTATTTCACTCAGCATAATCTCTCCCAATCCCGTCCATGTTGATACAAAAGTTGGGTATTCATCCTTTCTGATGGAGGCATAATACTCCATAGTGTATATGGACCATATCTTTATCCATTCATCCGTTGAAGGGCATCTTGGCTCTTTCCAGTTTGGCGACTCTGGCCATTGCTGCTATGAACATTGGGGTACAGATGGCCCTTCTCTTCACTACATCTGTATCTTTGGGGTAAATACCCAGTAGTGCAATTGCAGGGTCATAGGGTAGCTCTATTTTTAATTTCTTAAGGAATCTCCGCACTGTTTTCCAAAGTGGCTGCACCAACTTGCATTCCCACCAACAGTGTAAGAGGGTTCCCCTTTCTCCACATCCTCTCCAACACACTGTCTTTTTACTGTCTTGTTAATTTTGGCCATTCTAACTGGTGTGAGGTGGTATCTCAATGTGGTTTTGATTTGAATCTCCCTGATGGCTAATGATGATGATCACCTTTTGAAACCCTACCTAAAACAGGCAAGAGCCTATGCTAGCCTCTTTGAAGGTGAATGGTAACATGAACCAAGTCAGGCTAGGTATGGCAGCTGAGGCCCCACAGAGGGACAGTACATAAATTTTCTGCTTAATCTACCACACAGGGAAGGCCAGCTAATCCCAGAAGAACCAACCAGGTGACCCCAGACTGTAAATTGAGATCTACTGTATTGTCAGTCAATTAGTTCTTTTGAGCTGCTAAGTTTTAGGGTAGTTACAGAATAATAACCAACTGATTCAGACTCTGACAGAAAATGAGACACATCCTAGTAGTCTCTCTCAAATTACCATTGACTTCAGGTAATTATGTCCTAGCTCTTGAGGCAACAGTAGGCCAGATTATGGTTAAAAACAATGTAATTTTGAAACTCCCCATAGATACTAATAGAGGAATGACAGTCTATGGCCAGATTTTAGCAAACTTTAAAACCCTTGCTTATTTCTAATGTATGTTTAGCTCCCTTTCATTCTTTCTATGACTATAGACTTACCCTTTTCTAACAGAAAAATGAACTATTTGGGTTATAGTAAATACTTGTATTTTAAATTGTATGGCTCTAAGGTTAGTTCCTATTTTTCTACCTAATAATGTACCTGACAGAAAGTAGACAAAGTAATCTTGAGGATTCTATCCATTATTGTACCAAGTAACAAGTGGGCAAAATTAATCTAGATTCTAAATGGGAAAGGACAGAAAAGCAGAGGGAAGAGACCACTCCATTCCAGTGAGGGATCAAAAGAGAAATAGAATAGCTAGTGGATAGACCTGAGTTTGCCATGTGGCTTGCTTTTAATTCTTGCTGCCTGATGTCTGAGATAAGCTTTTAGCCTCCCACCAAATGAATTCTTACTTGAGAAATAACTATTTCCATTCTTTGCATCCAAATATTTAACAAGCATCACCTATTTCTGTGTAATAGGCATGCACTAGCACTTCCAAATACTATCTCAAATGGTCTTTGCTTAGTCATTGTCAATCATTAACTGATAGGCTCACATTGGCAGACAAGAACCAATAGTTTGATAAGAAATTTATAGTAAGGGTGGTTGGGTGGCTCAGTGGGTTAAAGCCTCTGCCTTCAGCTCAGGTCATGATCCCAGGGTCCTGGGATCAAGCCCCACATCGGGCTCTCTGCTCCCCAGGGAGCCTGCTTCCCCCCCCCACCCCCCCGCCTACTTGTGATCTCTGTCAAATAAACAAATAAAATATTTAAAAAATTTACAATAAATTTATATACACTCGTTTTGGAGATGCAGTTATTAAATATTTGTCAGCAAATCCCTTATGCCTGACACTAGATCATGTGTATTGTGTAGATAACGAATACTGGTTCTATTTTACTTTTCTTGTTTTGTTCTTAATTTTCCCAATAAGTTTTATTAGAGGGCTCATTATAAATGACATATTTGATATGTTTTGGTAAGTAAGCTTAAGGGGGGCAAAGGTAAGTCAGTATAACTTTAACAGTGGTCTGTTATGCTTTTACTCTGTTCCTCAAGGGGGCGGTGCTCAGACTATATTTACTGTTGCTACTTGCTCATTGCTTTCTGGGGGTATTTTTGTCAAGTGGCTCCTTTTAGGTCACAGATTTTTGGGTATTTCAGTATTGTTAGAATTGGGCCTCAGGCATGAAAATGTTTATGGAGTTTTTCATAAAACTCAGTGGAGTTTTATGGAGCTCAGTCATTATATAGAATATTTTCATGTGTTATCCCTGAATTGAAACAATATTCCACTGTCTAGATGTACCATAGTTCATTTATTCTTTCTCCTTCAGCAGGACATTTTGGTTGCTTCCAGACTTCGATAACTATGAATAAAGCTGCTATAAACATTCTTGTACAAGTTCTTTGTGGACTTAAGTTTTCAAATCCACATCATCAAGGAACAAATCAATCCACAAATCAAGGAACATAATTGCTGGGTGTTCTGTTAGAGTATGTTTAGCTTTGTAAGAAACCTCCAAAGTGTCATCCAAAATGGCTATACCATTCTGTATTCTCACCAACAATAAATGAGCATTCCTGTTGCTCACATCCTTACTAGCATTTGGTGCCATCAGTGTTCTGGAATTTGGCCGTTCTATTAAGCAGGTAGTATATCTTCTCACTACTTTAATTTGCATTTCTTAACACATGACGTGGAACATATTTCCATATGCTTATTTGCCATCTGTACATCTTGTTTTGAGGTATTAAAGGTCTCTGACCCATATTTTGATGAGGTTGTTTTCTTTAGTGTTAAGAATTCTTGGTATATTTTGTATAATGGTCTCCTTTGTTAGAGGTGTCTTTTGGGGGTTGGGGTGAAACGATAAGCCGCATACTGGAGTTTTTTGGTTTGTTTTGGTTAATTCTATGATCTTTTCAAAGCATACATTTTGAATCTTAATGAAGATAAGCTTATGAATTCTTTCTTGGATTTTCTTTGGTGTTGTATCTAAACGGAATCCTCATACCTTAGGTCATCTTGGTTTTCTTTGGTGTTACTTTCTAGAGATTTTTATGACTTTGAATTCTACATTTAGGTCTATAATCCATTTTAAGGAAATTCTTGTGAATGTCTATAACGTCTCTTGAGATTTGTTAATGTCTAAGTGTTCCAGCATCACTTGTCAGATTATATTTGCCCCTTGTACTGCCTGTACTCCTTTGTCAAAGACCAGTTGACTATATTTCTGGGGTCTATTTCTTTATTCTGTTCCACTGCTCTAATTGTTCCTTAACCAATACCCCACTCTCTATACCTTCTTTTGTCTTTGAGTACGGTTGACACACAATGCACTCCTTTGGTTACAGTAAACTTCTGGTAAGTCTTGAAGTCAGGTAGCATCAGTTCTCCAACTTTGCTCTTAAATAGTCTATATTTTCTTCAATACTGAATATTTTCCTTTTATGTCTTTTTCCTTTCCATGTGAACTTTAGAAGCAATGTATCCTACCCATAAAGTAACTTGAGCAGCTCAGTCATTATATAGGAACCTGTGACAGTGAGGTGCAGGTGAGAGGAAACCCTCTATAATTTTAAGATTAAATCTGTCTTTGGACCCGTGTTTTGGAGCTGTGATCTTCCCAAGCATTTGCCCAGGGTATAGCATTTTCCCCAGTTCTCCTAGTTCCTTTCCTAGCTGCAGCATTCCCATTCATTTCTTTTTTTTTTTAAGATTTTATTTATTTGACAGGCAGAGATCGCAAGTAGGCAGAGGCAGGCAGAGAGAGAAGGAGGGGAAGCAGGCTCCCTGCAGAGAGGAGAGCCTGATGCGGGGCTCAAGCCCAGGACCCTACCACCCATGACCTGAGTGAAAGGCAGAGGCTTAACCCACTGAGACACCCAGGCATCCCTCCTATTCATTTCTTTGAAGACTTGACACTTAGGGAGTACCAACCCATCCCCCTACTCTGCCTGTTGGGGAGATAAGTCGGGAGGGGACTGAAGTAGGTCTTATGTACTTCCTCCAGAGGAATATGATATCCATCCTTGTGGATTTGGCCTTTTATGGAGAAAGCTTAGCACATAAGGTACGGTGATGATTCTTCCAATCTAGGGATTATTTGGCATCTTTAGCATTTGAATCTGTTGAGAATTGTTGGGGAGGAGTAATCTCTAATTTTCAAGGTCCTTCTAGCTGGACTAAGAATCAAATTGACATGAGACAGAGTAACAGAAAAAAAAAATGGAGTATCATATGTACAGGGAAGCCACACAGACCTGGAAATTCCAAAAAGTAAGGCAACATGATGACCTAAGAAGAGACTTAGGGATATGAAGATACTAAGGGGAGAAAGGCCATTGGTAGGATGGTGAGAGATTTAGAAAACAGTTTGCCCCATTACATTGTTTTAGGTGAAGAGGACTCTATCAGTAGCTCTCTTCCTGGTACAAGCAGGGACGTAAAGGGTTTTTCCTGAATCTGCTGGGTTTTGTTTGCTTTTAATTCAAATGTTCATCTTGAGGAGGCCTGCTCCCAGGCCCCAAAGATTCCTGCTGCTTATGGCCACAAATATTGTAAGGTGCCCACCCAACACCACAGTCCCTAGGGGTTTCTCACTTTCAGGCTAGTGAACACTCAGTCTTATAAATGTATCAAAATTATCATTCAAATGTTTTTATTTGTTGATGGCTCCAGAAGCTCCTCCATGTAAACAGGTCTTGTTTGTCACCCTCTGCACATGCCTGACTAATTTCAAGGTAGCACTTTGCCCTGCAAACTCATTTCTCTGCTAGGTCCACAAAAAATGACTGGTTTTCAGTTTTTCTAGTTTTTCTTGTAAAGATGAGAGTGAAAACTTATAAGTACTTTACATTTTGAAGCTGAAACCATAAGTCTCCTGTTAATACTTATTTAAAGATCTTTTCTAAGCCATGATTAAAATAGTCTCTCTTGGAAATTCTACTTCATACACAAGCTATCACTTTTGTCTGCCTTTAAAATATTCATATATGGATACATATACATATTTATGCATTTGTGCTAGGTCTATGGATTCATGAGGGCATGACGAGTAAGGACACTTTTTCATGTATTCAGATGTCTGTCTTACAGCGAAAAATGCCAAATATTTTGAGTGTCAAAGAAAAAAATGAGCTTCTTTTCGCCGTGGACTTTTATTGAGTTTACCACTTAATTAATGGGTGATACTATAAAAATGAATGCCTTCCATGCAGGATTGCTGTGAATATCGATTAAGTATATGAGAAATATCTCGTGTGGACTCAAATCTATTTTTATAAATTAAGATCATGGTGAATTGATCATACAGTTGCCTTAATGGAGGTATTGACAGGACAACACGCACACAGAAGAAATCCTACTTTGGTCTGCCTGGTAAGGTTAAAAAAAAAAAAAGTATCACATGGGATGCAGGATTTTAAACTCATTCATGATGTACCTGAAAAATGCATAGAAGTTTGCAAGTAGACATGTTTGGGAAGGGCATTGCATGTAGAAAGAATCTCATGCATGCAGGTCTGCTTTGGGATTTGGAGCCTGTTGGCAAACATAGATTTTACCAATTTTCTTTTCATTTAAGTGTAATTTCCTTTGCCTTCTTAAGTGGAAAAAGGAGGGAGCAAAAACAAGTCATTGCTTGAGGTGCCCTGGAAGAGCAGTAGTAGTTGAAGCAGTTATATACTTGTTCCTATTCTCTCCTGTTTCAGTGGTTTTACATTTTGTTTATTGATGTTTGTTCCGGTTTTTCTGAGAAACCTTTGACCTCAGTGAAGTACTTTTCTCTCTCCTCTACAGTGGTTATTCTTTCCACATTACCCTGACTGCTTGTCTTACTTCCTTTACTCCTTCCTTAGTCTTTCAGTCATAAGTATTGAGCTTTAGCTCTTGGCTAACCATTGAGTTAGGGTATGAGAAAGTCCTAGAGGGGAAACATTCACTCTGCTTAAGGATGAGGAGAATTGAAAGTGTCCTTGCAGCCCTTGACCCTTGACCTCCACAAGTAAGTGAAACCATATGATAATTGACTCTCTTCTTGACTTCTTTCACTCAGCATAATCTCCAGTCCCACTCATGTTGATGTAAATTTGGGTATTCACCCTTTCTGATGGCTGAGTAATATTCCATTGTATATATGGACCATATCTTCTTTATTCATTCATCTGTTAAAGGGAATCTTGGCTTTTTCCAGAGTTTGGCGATTGTGGCCATTGCTGCTATGAACATTGGGGGTACAGATGGCCCTTCTTCTCACTACATCTGTATCTTTGGGGTAAATACCCAGTAGTGCAATTGCAGGGTCATAGGGTAGCTCTATTTTTAATTTCTTAAGGAATCTCCACACTGTTTTCCAAAATGGATGCACCAACTTGCATTCCCACCAACAGTGTAAGAGGTTTCCCTTTTCTCCTCATCTGACACTTGTTGTTTACTGTCTTGTTAATTCTGGCCCTTCTAACTGGTATAAGGTGGTATCTCAATGTGGTTTTGACTTGGATCTTTTGTAAGTGACTACTTAGAGTCTCCTTATTAAACACAAAACTCATTCTACAGAAGTAAGTAAGTAATGCTGTAATTCCTTCAGGTATTTTAACAGTTTCTTTGGTATTCTGAATGATTTGGGGGAAGAAAATATTGTTAAACATTGTTAAAACATTTAAACATTGTTTAAAATGGCAATGGTATTTTTTACAATTTCTTACAATTTTTTTCTGGCTTTTTCTAACAATCCCCACTTTTCTCCTTTGCTGAAAGTCACAATTTCTTAGAGTATTCAAATTAGTGGTTTTCACATCATGTACTTCCACCTTTACTCCTTAGAACTTGCATGATGATTGTAAAATCTTACAATGCATGCTCATAAACATAAGCAGACTTTACTTGAATGAGTGGACTTCTGAAAATTTAACTTACCTTTTATTCTACAGTATCTATTTAAATATTCCAAAGAGCAAAGGTTTGTCCAAAAAGTCTCTAAAACTCAAACATTAAGTTACCATGGACAGCTGAATTCTGATGTCTGTCAAATTCCATTTTATTTCTAAATCTTTACATGGGAGTACTGCATTCATTGACTCCTAAATTTTCATGGAAAAGTAAGACTATATCTTCTCAAAGATCTTTTAATCTGCTCATTTTGATCTCTTGAAGCTCAATGAGGAAAGAATTCTGAAAAGTACTCCAGTCTAGTTTGACCTTCTCTTAACTTTTCTCATTACTCTGATCCTACTAATTTTGGCACCTCACATTTGCTCTTCGACTTTGAGTATTTCTGCTCAAATTTAATCACCTTTGAGACAGTATTAATCACTTTTAGAGAAACCATTGTGTTTCTTCATTCTTTAAGAATGTTATCATCCTTACCTGTAAACTTGAAAATGGGGTATTATTCCTGATGATTCTTATCATGAATGTCTTCCTATTCCAATGGATTTATGACACTTAGAATCCACCAGTATCTATAGCTTTTCAAATATTGGGAGTTGGTATTCTCATTGCGTAAACAGAAAAGAAACTGCATGTTCCTGTCTTGGCACTTAGTATAAGAAATGCTATCTTCAAGCACTCCTATTTGAACAGGCTGTCTCCCCTATGAGAAATATTCCTATTAATCTAACTTAAATGTCTCTTGCTTAATTGACTTTCATTTACTCTTCTTTGAATCCTTGGAGTCATAAGCAATAACCCACTAATAACTGACCTCATCTTTCTTAATAAATGTTTTTTTGAAATACTGCCTGCTCTTCTACAGAACAGCACATTTCAATGTATATTATTCCATGGAACAGTGGTTTTGTAAATGCTGGGCAGGGAAAAAACAAAGGTTCTGTGGTGAAATGATTTCAGTCACTGCCACAAAACCTGCCTTCTTGTTGGATGCATGCTTGCTAACTTATTAATGATTCTGTAAAAGCTCCTAGGCAAAGAAGCCTGTTTTAACCTCATCTTACTCAGCACTTCTCAATCTTATTTCACCAAAAGCTTCATTTATGAACATTCCATGAAAAATATTTTTGAGGGGTGCCTGGGTGGCTCAGTGGGTTAAAGCCTCTGCCTTCGGCTCAGGTCATGATCTCAGGGTCCTCTGATCAAGCCCCGCATCAGGCTCTCTGCTCAGCAGGGAGCCTGCTTCCCTTCCTCTCTCTCTGCCTGCCTCTCTGCCTACTTGTGATCTGTCAAATAAAAATCTTTAAAAATATATATATTTTTGAAAATATTAGATGATCAGTGCTCCCTTCCTGTTTTGACCATTCGCCTTCTTTTCTATGATTTGAGGATTTTATTCTCAATAGCAGTGTTTTTGTGAACAGTTATACTGTAAGTTGTACACTATATTCTGGTAAGGATCAGATGAATTTGAAATAGAATGGAGAAAATACTTTCAGACCCTTGCAGGGCATGGCAATATTAGTATATTTTGGTATTCTTTTCATTCCTTTCTAGACTGAAGAAGAAAACTACCACTACACAGCTGCCAGAATCAAATGGTAATTGACATTGATCACCAAGGTTTTCCTCCTTGTTCTTTAGCCAACCAGTCAAAAGTACATAGTTCTTTAACATTCTCATGGTTATGTCGTGTAAAAATGGCACTACAAACAATCATATTGAAATATTCCTCTATTGCCATATACTTGTCAGTGTTGAAGGTTGTAGAGGTTAGTTCTTCTGCTCTTTTAAGATGAGGAGAACAAGATGAATTAAGTGAATTGGACCAAAGCAATTCTTTGAATCCCTGAGACATTAGCTGGTACTTAATTCATGAATTGTGCTACTTCCTAGCAAGCAACTAGTGATTATCCCAGTGCAGGTCAAAGATAAGTGTAAATCAAAGAATAAGAAATCAGTGAAGTATGAATTTGACAACTGGATATGACTTAGACTCTCAGTGCAAAATGTCAAAGATCACAGCAAAAACAGTTGTTGGTAGCATTTTGATTATTTCATCTTCCCATATGAACCAACAGATCTTTGAAGTTTAGTTTGATTCAGAAGAATAATTAAAATGTAAGAAAAACTTTTCTCATTGACCACCTCGATGTTTCACTTAACTAGAAATTAAAGAAGAGGTGAATACCGAGTAACTTAGTATAAAAACTGCACGGGTTGCTGGCTTAAATTTTTGACAGTACTTTCCATGTACTTTTTTAGTAGGTTGGTTTAGATATGTCTATTTATAAAAACTATAGCTTAGGCTCCTAATTCTAGAACCTTCTAGTACATTCCTCATACCTGTTAACATTCTAAATACAGATCTGTTAAAGATGCATCTTTCTAAAAAAAAAAAAAATTTACTTATAGGGCCCTAGTGACTATGGAATCGATCTACATGATTTAGGATGGCATTCAGTGCCCTTCTCATCAAACCCTTCATCAGCTTGTTCACAGAGCATCCTTAGGGCCCCACTTGGGCCCACACATACCCCTCGTAGTCTCTGTAAGGTTGTGTAGTATACAGATCTTCACATGAGCTGTAACTGCACATGCCTCTTGGAGTTGAGGAGTGTGACCTTCCTTCTCGTTATTCTCTTCCTTCTCTTACACTAAATTTTACACTAATTTTTCTCTTGACATTTTCAGATCCTCTTGAGAGGACTTTTCTGTTTTTAATCTATAAACTCCTAGACATTCTTCAGAATGAAGTTAAAACATCACCTATTTGCTAAAGTCTAGTGTAACTCAAAATTGTAACTGCTTATCGTGAATTCTCAGTATTTATTGCATCTGTGTTATTTCTACATCTTTTTTTTTCCTCATGTGTTTATTTAATTACCTGTACTACTAGTGAGTGCACTGGTTTCCTATCATTGCTCTAACAAATTTTCACAAGTGTGGTGGTTTAAAAACCACACAAATTAACTGCATTAGTTTTGGCAGAAGTCTGAAATGAGTGCTACTGGGCTAAAAATTGAGGTGTCATCAGAACTATAGATCTTCTCTAGGTTTTAGGGAGGGACTCTACTCCTTGGCTTTGGAGGTTTTAGGGGCTTGCTTCCATTCCTTGGCTCAGCACCCTTTCCCCCATCTTCAGAGTCAACAGTCCATCTTGAAACACTGACTCTGACCTCTTTTTACTTCTAGGATTCTTACATGATTATATTCAGCCCACCTAGATAATCTGGGATAATCTATTTTACTCAATATCCTTAATTTAAACACAAAGTCCCTTTTGTCATATAAGGTAACAAGTTAACAGGTTTTGTGGATTATGATCTAGATATCTTTGAAGGGCTATTCTGCTTACTGTACCTACCCTTCATTACATCTAGAACATCTTGCAAGGTTCCTAGTGCATATTTATTACACTAATTAGCTTAAAAAATTAACGAGTATTATAGTGATTAGTTTTTGTTAGCCTTCTATATTATGAAATTCTGGAAGCTAGGGATTCTTTCTGTATCCCCATGTTCTACATAATACCTCGTATATAATAAATTAAAACTTTTTATTGAACTGGTAAGTTCCATAAAAGACACAACTGAATTCAGCCTTTAATGAAAAGTCTAATGAATGGTTTATGTATTTAAAAAAAAAGACTTTCTAGAAGTTATGATTTGTGGTCTGTCAAATCATACTCCAGATTAATTTTGAGTCCAAAGGGAAGTTGGAAATCCAAAGGAGGCCACCAGCACTTTGAGAATAGTGAAAATAGCTAATCCCTTTTTTCTTTTTTTTAGATTTTATTTTAGAGAGTGAGCATGTATGCATGCATGTGAAAGCAGGGAAAAAGGGGAGGGAAAGAATTTCAGGTGGACTCCCTGCTGAGTACTGACCCTGATGTAGGGCTCAATCTCACAATCCTGAGATCATGCCTGAGCCAAAATCAAGAATCCGATGTCTAACCAACTGAGCCACACAAATGCCCCTAAATAAGTCCTCTTTGATTCCCTTCCTGCTTTTCTTGTCATCTCTCAGCTGATGTCTTACATCTGTTCAGTATTGGTGATGCATTCCACTTCATCATTCTTTGCAATTCAGACCTACATGGACTTGAAGTGCCAGGAAAAAAAGGAAACCAGAAAATCTGAATAATGTAGGGGTATAATACATTCTCTGGGAATATCAATGACCTTAAGATTTTTGAGTGATCTGTTTTATACTGCAATGTTCTTGTGCAGGTGCAATCTATGGGTCCTAATCATTGAATTCTGATTCAAGAGATGAATCTTAAGAGCTCTGCTAGAACAATATGATTAAATTATAGGAAACCATGACATCCTTATAGCCACACCCCACAATTGTGGTAATTATCACCTTAAAACACTTACTGTTACTCCACTTTCTTAAGAGCACATAAATGCAATGATATACCAAAATATTCCTTCTCTACTGACATGCAGTGCAGTGTTGGGCATAAAGTAGTTAATAAATACTTGCTTACAAAATTAAACCCCTTAGTAGTCCGTTATCTCTTCCTTTCTAACCTTTCCTTATTCTGCGCATCTTACATAACCACCTGTATAAATTTCTCTCCTCCAGCTAAGAAAACACTACATGGTTTCCTTAATAGGTGCTAACTCTTAGTCACCTGTTCTCATTAGTTTCCTCTTACAACCGAACATATTAGACTCCATGTATATATGCTCCTACCTTACGAGTTTGAATGAATCTGGTAACTCCAGCTTTTCCTCAGATGATCTGGATAATGCTCTCTAAAGATATCATTTTATTTACTTATGTTCATTAGTTATACTTTTGAATTGTAAACATCCTAGTGGAAGAAAATGCTTATTTTTACACTCTAAGTATTTTAAAGTGTCTTACTGATCCCTTAATATGCCATAGTCACTCCTAAGCTCATCTCCTAAAATGCATTTCTTCTTTTTCCACCTTTTCAACTTTTTTTTTTTTAACTTGCAGCTATAGGTCTTCTATTAGCCTTTGACAAATAGTGCTGTTGGTTTTCCTTCAGTGATAGAATTGGATATTACCACTTACCTCAGTTTTCCAGTCTCCTTCTAAATATTTGTTACTCTGGTATGTATTAAATATATATATATACACACACACACACACACACACACACACACACTATCAGATACTCCTCCCAGAAATTCTAGTTCAATAGTATTGAGCAAGGGCTTAGGAGTATACATTACAATGTTGACAAAATTTTTCTCTGGGGAGTTGAAGCAAACACTGCTGTCTCTCACTGACCATTTGGGATATTAATAATACTAGTATTAGGGTAGGTTCTTATAGTCATATAACTAAGCCACTCTTCCAGGGCTAAATCCGATGTATCCTTACATACTACATAATCATTCATTTTATGCTCCTGAAGTGTCTTCTACTTTTTTGGCCTTGGAGCAAATTGTGTCCTAATATGGAGGCAAAAACCATTTTCTTAGTTTTTAACTGTTCTTCACTTTGATCTTTGGGGATACAAAGGTAGACCTTGTTTCTAAAAGATAACCACCCAAATCTGAGAAAGGCTGTTGTATCCACCTGAATCTTTTGTTTTCTAAAATTCAAGTCTTCTGTTGACATTCTCCAAAAGCCAGCCCTTTGGTCTATATGTTCAGTGTGGTAGCCATTACCTACATGTAAATATTTGAGGAAATGAAATATGACTAGTGTGACTAAAGAATTGAGTTCATAGATTTACTTAAATATGTGGTCATAGTCACATTATAGTTCAGTATGAATTAAAGGAATTCCAAATAGAGAAAGACCCCTCTGGAAAATTTTTGCCTAGTTTCATGACTGAGTAAAACTCAGTCTCCAGAAAAGACAATTTCATGTGAAGGATAAAATTGATTTAATGAGTAGGGGCGCCTGGGTGGCTCAGTGAGTTAAAGCCTCTGCCTTTGGCTCAGGTCATGATCTCAGGGTCCTGGGATCAAGCCCCGCATCAGGCTCTCTGCTCAAGCAGGGAGCCTGCTTCCTCCTCTCTCTCTCTGCCTGCCTCTCTGCCTACTTGTGATCTGTCAAATAAATAAATAAAAATCTTTTTAAAAAAACGATTTAATGAGTAAAGTTACTATATTTTGCAAAAGGTCAAAGGTGTGTTGACAGAATTTTTTTTTTCTTACTGTGTATGATTTGTGGAAAAGTACTGTGAAGGAATCTACATAGTTGGTGATAACATTTGGTCAGTTGTGGTTGGATGTTTATGCTATTGAAAGGAAGTTAAACTTAATTTTAGAAGCAGTAGAGGATTATTGAATTTTTAAGCAAGGAAGATTAGTGTCCAGGGTGCTATATTGGTGAGGCATGGAGACTATTTTCTATTTAAGAGTCATTATTAATTTATGAAAATAATAGTAAGGCACTAGAAATTTTGAAGCCTATGATAACATGTAAATTCAGTTGCCATATTGATATTTTAAGCTTGGGTTTAATTCTGTTCATCTGTAGTCCATATCTGATCTCTTGCCCTCCAGCCTAAAAGTTCTAGGAGACAATGATTTTGTTGTTTGGACATCATTTAGAGCTCTATTACAGAACAAGCAGGTATAGAATGATTTTTCATAAGGTGAGAAAATGACAAAAAGGGAACGAGATTGTTAAATATTTAACATTTTAAGTCACATTTGGATATTAAAACCTAATTTTTTGTGTTTATTATTTTAACAATACTAATGTCATCATTTTCTTCTGTTTTTTTGAGTCCTATTCTTTGAACATGTGGACTTTTTCTCTTAACATAAAATTAGATGAAAGCAGAGTGTTCTGGTCAAGAGCCTGTTAACTATTTTTATCTCGGTTTTCAGTGCTATGATTCTAATTTTCAGTGTAAAACTTAAACTACTTAGACAGTTTTTTCCCCATTCCAACTCTAAGCGGTTTTAACCTGAAGGCTGCCCGTGTAATTCTACTAAACAGTGGACATTTTGATGACAGATGCCATGACCTTTTTCATTGAATAATTTATTTAGTATTTACTGAACTCCTTACTTGTTGTAGGTACTACTCCAGATAGTAAAAGAACTTTTTAACTGAAACTTAGAGGACGAATTGCCATTTGGATGTCTAGGGAACACAAGGGCAGGGTCTAATGCCTTGTGACACCTAGGCAGTTTAATCACATAAGCATTCCTCTCCCATTGTGTAACCTTCAGCCTCAAATTGGTTTCTTCAGATCTCCACTCAGGACTCACCTATTCAGTGAGATTTTCTGGGAACAGCCTATGGGATGGCATCTACTTCGTAATACTTGATATTCTCTCCTTGGTAATGTGCATGCATACTTACGTACTCATGTGCATGTGTATATGAAGGAAACACACACATATATCTATCTCTCAAACTAATTTTATATTTTACTTATTTAAATTCGATGTGTGTTAGAATGTAAGCTCCATGAAGGGAGGGAGTTTTGTCAGTATTGTTCATAACTATATACCTAGTATTGAGATTGATGCGGTGTATAGCAAAGGGCCAGTAAATATTGTTGAGCAAACTGTTGATTCTATAAATTGAGGATATTAATGTTATAATCAGGTTATTGTACTTATATTCCGTTTCTGAACTTGCAAGGTTATGGGGAAACAAAAATCTTCATATCTGGAAAATATCACTGATAAATTGACTAATTTAAAGTTAACCATTGTTTACTTAACCCTAAAACATATTCTAACATGTTAAATCAGTGGTTTTGCCAGTCGATCTTTTGATGAATTTCTGTTGTTGCAAGCTTCTGAGGTATCTAAATAAAGGAAAAGTAAAGAAGCCCTTTAAATGAAGATACGTAGATTCATTATAAGCTAGTGACTCCTGAACTTGGAATTCCAGACCCAATTCCTCTCCTAATTTCCTGGCTTATATATATCCCTAAGCAACATTTCCCTTGGAGGACTGTGAAGCATTTGACACCTATCATCCAAAATAGACAGAAACAAAACAGAAAATAAAAACGAAAAGAAACAAAGCAAAAAACAAACCCTGAAATTTCTTAAGCTAGTGTTTTATAACTTATATAAAGCATTGTCTTTCAATGGTGCTTGAAGATCAAAGTATTAGCAATCTTTGACCTCTGACTTTCTCTCTCATTCCATACAGTTGTTTGATAGGTCCCATGGTCTGTCTTGAAAATGTATATCAAATTGAAGCTATTTTTATAACCCTTACCTGTTAACCCTAGTGTAAGGCACTCTAAGTTCCCAGACTTTCACAATCTGTCTCCAGTGATGGTCCATGTATTTACCTTCACCCCCCTAAAATGCTTCTTAATCAAATCATGTGATTTTCTTACTAGAAATCTACCAATTGCTTTCAACCCTGTATAATTCTGTACATGATACCTCAGCTGAATACCTCTCAACACCAATTTCCCATCATATTTTTACTTGGCTTCTTCCCATCACACTGCCATCCTGAGTATTTCTCAAATATACTTTGTTCCTGTCCTAGGGCATTTGGGCCAGTCTTCTGGTGGAAGGGGCCCACTGTGCTGGGACTTAGGCAAACTTGATTGGGAAGAACAGTTTTTCAGGAGTGGGGAGGTCGGGGTGGTGGCAGGGCTTGGTGTAAGCGAGTTAGGTAGTGACTGTGCTGGGCTAGTTCCAGCAGGTGGCCCTGTGCTTACGCTGAGGATGGGAGAGGGAAATGATGCCCACCAGATCCCTTATTCCTTGGAGGGTATCTCTCTGTGAATGCTGCCTCCCTGGGCAGTGCTCTGAGAACATTAACTGCCCTCCCCACCCTGTGCCCCAGGCGTTCTTCAGATAGGTGTTTCCACACCGTATGCCTGTGTGCTGTTTGCCCTCCATTTTCTCTAAGAGCAGGCTTACTGCCCTCCAAGATTCCTGAGCCAAGTACACTGACTTTTAAAACTCTGGGCTTCAAGCCATACTGGTTGCAAGAACTCCTTACTTGTCATCTCTAAGCCAGTTCCTTTGGAAGAGGTTTCCCGCCATTAGCTCCCCTTGTGTTAGTCTGTCTGTCAGCCTTCCCTGTGAGCACAGCTCCCGCCCCACTGCATCAGCCAGGATCTGTTTCTCTCCAAGCCGTTTCTCTCTACTTCCTACCTTCCTCCATTTGGTCTCTATACCTTCCATTGTGTAGTTTTGTTCTGCCAGTTTTCTGATCACTTTCTGGGGTTTTTAGGATGATTTGGTAGTTACCTAGCTGTATTCATGTGTCATGGGGAACCTAGGGTCCTTTTACTCCATTGCCATCTTCCCTTCCAAAGATGTGCTAACTCTTGCCAAATATATTTTAAGTTGACCAAAAAGAAATGTTTCTGTGCTTTCCAAATGGGTTCAGGGTTGCATTGTAAGTTAGCTATTTTTAGAAGATAAAATAAAAACCTTTTAAAGGTTAATTTTACAAAATAACCTTCCAGGCAAAACCTTTCAACATTTAGGATAAATTTTAATTTCCATTTTAAGTGGATTCCCTTTCACAAGACTTTTTCTGCTACCATTATTTTTGAATAGCAAGGAACTCCTGTGTCTCTTACGAAGGTTGTAAAGATTAAACAAAACACCATAGTCACTTTGTGTCAACTGTACTCAAAAACACAAAACCCTAAAGAAACCCCATACTCTCAGTGTCTTAACTATTACCTGCATCGATATGCAAAATGATGCCATAAAAAATGTAATTAAATGAACTAAATTTTTAAACCCATTTTTAAAATATTGCCAAGTTTACCTCTTTGAGGTTTTTTTGCATATAAATGAAAGTTCCTTTTCCTTTAATCTTTCTTCACACAATTCAACAATAAAATATCAGAACCAATTAAAAGTATTGTTTCATCTATTTACTGTTTTATTGATCAGTCACCTCACAGAATCCTCCATTTCATTTTCATTGTAAGCTGCATATTAAAGAAGAAAACTGAGGGCTGAGAATTTTAGTGGACTAGCAGAGTTCATAGTTTAAGTGCAGAGCCAGAGTGAAACTCAGATCTTACAGTCAGTACTATTTCCTCTGTTGTGTTATTCTTTAAGGTTTGTGAGCCTTTCATCCTAAAAATACCAATAACATTTTAAAAAAGGGTTTCAGTGACTTAGGGTTTTTGTATTTTAAATCTGAAAACAATATGTGGGAATAATAGTTGAAAATATTGCCATTTCTCCAGTCCATCCTCCATGTTTAGCAACTCCTTATCCTTGACCCTTAAGGATCTCATTCCTCTCCCAGACTGAACAGCTTGAGTACTCTATTTTTAACTGTTGTTTTATTTTCCTAATTAATCTATTAGGGAAGAAAAAAGTTTGGGTCTAAGTATGAGAAGGAAAGTTACACCCTCGGAAAGAGTGATTTCTATAGCCAAGGGCATTATCTCTTTAGCATTGACTAACCAGAAGACCCAGGACACAGGGGAGAAGAAATAAAGGGAGGGAAAACCTGCTCTACAGAGAGAAACACAAGAAACTGAGGAACTGTGAGCTCTGTGAGCACAAGTATTACCAGTACCAGGAAGCCATATCCGAGATGAAGGCCTCAAACTGATTTTCTTGTAGCTACTTATGAGAGTCCCAAATTTGCAGCACACTTATCGTCACCTACCAGTCACCTGGTCTAGAATGACTTTTTTTCCCCACTCTAAGTCCATTGTTTGTTGTTTTCCGATTACTGGGCTTTCTTGTCACAAAGGTTTCCTTCTCCAGAATTACTAATAAAATCTGTGTTCAGCCGTGTGTATCTGAGGTAGGCCCTCACAGTTAAGTAGTAAGTGGTAGAAAAGGAAACCTGCTACCTGGAGAGTCTACTCATGGTTTTCCAAACTTGTTCATGTCTTCATTCCTGAAATCTGGGAAAATGTTATCATATATAACAAGTGGACTTTGCAGATCTAGTTGAGTTTAAGGTTCTCGAAACAGGGAGATGATCCTGAATTATTGGGGTTAGCCCAATGTAATCACAGGTGTGCTTATAAGTTGGAGACACAAAGTCAGAGGTAGGAGATCTGAATATAGAAGCAGAAAGTTGGAGTAATAAGAGAAAAGAGATCATGAGGAAAGGAATGTAGATACACTCTAGAAACTAAAAAAGACAAGCACACTCTCCCCTCAGAGCTTCCAGAATGAACCAGACTTACTGATACTATGATTTTTTTAGTGCAGTGACTGGTTTTGGACTTCTGACCTCCAGAATTATGAGATAATAAACTCTGTTGTTTAAAGTCACTAAATTTGTGGTAATGTTACAGCAGCACTGGAAAGTTAATACACTACCCCAACAAATGACCAACTATAGGACACAAATGAGATGAAGACCTACAAATTCTGTTTTCCTTAATCATGCTTTTGTCACCACAGACATAAGGCATGTTGAACTCATATGCCATGTTAATGTGGAGATGTTCTAGTTCCTTTTTTTTTTTCTTTTTTTTTCCGCCTCTAACTTTATCTGGCATTTGAGGCATTAGACAAGTTGTTGTCTTGGTTATCCCTCTTTCCGAATGCTGTCAGGTTTGACTCTATCTGTGTAGGGAAGGAACGTGAACTTCAAGTGAGGACAACTCAGCTTCTGCAAGGAGGAAAAAAATATTCTGGGGAATGTTACTGTAATTATTTGATACAGAGTGAGGTAGTTAGTGAAATACCTCTTTGGAGGCTTAGGAATCTCTAAGGGAATAGAACTGAAGACGGAAAACATCAGAATATCTGAATATTTTCAGAAACTCGAGGTAATAACTGGTCAGATGCATATTCATGTATGAAGAGAAGGGCCAGCCATTGCAGAGAAAAATCTGAAGTTTGTTGAGCTGCTCTTAGGGATCCTTCTTGTAAATTTTTAAAAGGGCTTTTATTACCCCTGTATTTCCTAGTACATTTATGACCTTTCTGGCCAATTAGACTCACTTCAGAACATCAAGGGCCAGGACTATGTTTTCATGACAGGTACCCTCTTGTTAAATACAACTTCTTTGGCTTGTACTTTTGTCAAAACAAAACAGAACAACAACAAAAACAAACAAACAAAAATGAGCCGGAACAAAAAAAGAAAACCCAAACACTTAAACCTGTAGGCTGATACTCTAGCAAGTGGGTTCATTCTTGCCTCATTTTTTTTTATAGCTATTGTGTGAATTTCTCCTGTTAGAAAGCTTCCTGGAATCTTAATTGACTCAAAGAAAACCTTGGAAAAAATCATCTCTAAATTCTCTCTTCCTCAGACTTTCTAATAATTCTGTGATTCTTATGAATGAAAAACCAAATTAAAAATTGCTTAAGTTAATAATTTCCCCTTACCTCTTTTCTACTTGTCTGCCTGCCCTAACTCTATTTACAACCTGAATTTAAATATTAGAGCTTTACTAGAGGTTCCAGAAAATTAGTTTAATCTCGATTCCTAATGAAGGTCTAGAAGACTTCTCCCAAGATGGCCAAAATACAAGATAAGAGCAAAAATGGAGTCAGACAACCCATTGGGGGTATCAGAACAAGACAGAGGACTTGTCTGGTAGAGGCATTCTGAAGTAGCTAAGACACTACTAGTTTAATTTCAGAAAACCTACGTTATAATCTAGATAAAGAAATATAATCTAGATATGTAATCTAGATTATAATGTATATAATCTATATTTCATACCCTCTTGTTAAATACAATTTGTTAAATACAACTCTTGTTAAATACAACTTAATACCCATAATGGCTAGTGCATAGAACCTCTGAAGCTCAGTGCATTCATAGGTCAAAAGAAATCAGTTGATGCTTCACTATATCTTCTGGTAGATTTCCTGGAACTGTAGAGGGTGGGGGTTCAAGGTAAAATAAAAATACAAAATACAAAAATAAGAGAAAACATTTTAGATAAGGTGCTGTTAAGGTTCAGGAAACTTCTCTGGAGAATAGGTGAGCTTATTGGTAGTGTATAATTCTGATTATAAGTGGACGGTGACAGTTTCTAATTATGGTCTGTGTAATAACTCATTTCTCAAAACCATGTTGATATTTATCTCATAAAACTAGGTTATGATCATTATGAAAACAATGTCCATTCTTTACTCACCATTAAGTATGTACCAGCAACAAATAGTGCTTTGTACCTCCTTAACAATACTTGATTTTTCACCATCTTCCCATTAGAAATCATTACCATTCTCATTTTGGGGATCAGAAAATTGAGAAACAGACAAGTTGACAGTGAGCAGAGGTCATGGAACTAAAACGTGACAAAAACAGTTCAAAGTTAGTTGCATCTAATTCTACAAGTACTCGCCATAATTATTGAGTTTTACAGAAAATAGACTATATAATGCATGTATATTCATAATCCCACTGAACCAGAAACTAACACTCCTAATGTTTATTAGGTTATATACTCTATACATACACAAACATATGGAAATGTGTAGTGCTCCAGATGAAAAATTCAAATAATGCCAAGGTTAATTAATTTGAAGATACCTATATCTGAAACACATTTTAAATGGACTCCCCAGAATTTAGCCATTATTGTATACTTACTACATAAAAATAGAAAAATTCTGTGGGGGGCCTGGGTGGCTCAGTGGGTTAAGCATTCGACTTGTGATTTCAGCTCAGTTCATGGTATCAGGGTCAGAAGATAGAGCCCCAATTTGGCCTCCACGCTCAGCAGGGAGTGTGCTTCAGATTATCTCCCCCCTTTGACCCTCCCCCTACTCATACTGATGTGCATACTCTCTAAAATCATAAGTTCTAGGACATGAAACATAATGCAGTATCTCTACGTATCAGTTTTTGAGTGATTACGTGAATGATAAGAGTGAATGATAAAAATCTATCAATGCTTGGCATTATTATAATTTTAAAACAAGCTGCTGTTTATCAAATACCAGTTATCTTGGACATGTACATGTAATTTTAATATAACTGTACATATTTTATTTCCATGGTACATATGAGAAGGCTGGAACTTAGGAAAATTAAGTCTGTGACATAACGTGTTGTTAAAGGGATTTGATTTAGAATCTATGCTTATAAAGTCAGTTTTCTAGTCACTATAATGATTTCACTCTGCTGCCTTCTGAGGTTTGAGATCTTTCCTTCACACCGTAGAGCTTAACTTCGTATAGACCTACCCATATAGGTTAGATTTCTTAGGTAATTACCGAATTTATTTTTCCTGGTAGTGTGGGGCTATAAAACTTGGGTTTTCTAAGTTGTTGCCAAAATCCAGGGGGTGGAACAATCCAAAGAACCATATAGATTTTTGTTGTTGTTGTTGTTGTTCCAGATAAACTCCAGAAGGCAAAAATACCACAAAGGGAATATGTGAGTTGTACTTTTGTTTCACATTTTTCCAATCCATTGATGAAGGTGTTAGTCTCAATTCAGTATGTTTGTGTAGGCTTCCTGTTATTTATTCTGTAAGATCTTAGGCAAGTATGGCAAACCAGAGAAATAAATACCTCTATTTGTTTTAAACTGCTACTTATTGGACTGTAGGGAGAATTAGTTGGGATGATAGGTGTTAGATTTAAGCCAGAGCAGAAGCAATTTCTAACAGTAAAAATAGGATTCTACATATACAAAATAATATGGTACCCCTAGCAATTGTGTCAAAACCATTAACCTGGAAATAGGTCATGTCAGTTGATTTAGAATGTATCTTATCCCTGTTTTCTCCTTTCTCTTCTCCTACCCTCCTTTCCCCCCCGCCCCTTTCATAGCAACATATCTCTGGAGGCTCAGGGTATAACTCAGAGAATAGTCTAAATAACGGCAGGAAAAGTGTGAAATACTGGTGGGACAAGGCTCAACCTTTCCTTGAGAGGACTGGGTTAGACCCTCTGCCCAACTGACCAATACTTAGAGCAGTCATATCATGTGTTTATTTGTGACTCTTCCCACCTCCTCCCCCAATTGGATCTTCTGATCTCTCCCTAATCATCTTTCTCTTTCACCCTTGGAGATCCAGAATCATGATGGTTGTAGGGAAACTGTACAAGAGAAAAAATACTAAATGATCTATGATTCAGCATGAGCAAAACTTCTAGTATATTTACATGGACTGATTAAAGCCAGTCTATAGTTGTTGGTAAGAGTATAGAACTTGGGACCAGAAAGAACAATCTTGAATCTTACCATGTTCACTAATTAGCTGAATCAACTTGTTTTTACATCTTTAGATCTCAAAAGAAGATCATAGAACACCTCACAGAGCTGATATCGTAACAAGAGTTCAAATGAGAAGATGGTGTATAGTATTCTGATTTTTTCCCCCCAGAGTAAGTGTTACATAACAGCTAGCTCCATTAAGATGAATGTTTTTCCAGAGAGACCTTATCTGCTATTAGATGAGGCAAACTGTGATGGTCAGTGAAAGCTTAGATACATCTCTGCTGTAAGTACACTCTGGGGAAGCAGAACTGTTGCAAGTCATGCTGTGCCTCTTCTGTGTCCCTGCTTATTCTTTTATTTATTAGATAACCTAGATTTTACTAAACATCACCAATCACAAGATCCTGTAGATCAGGAATACTAGAAGATTTTTGAGGGCTTGTCCATAACAGGGTTTCTTAGACCAGTTTGCTACTCACGAATCAAAATGCAAGAAGTTGCTTTCTTCACTGCAAGAAGTTCCTTCCTTCACTTCAACATGGCTTTGCAGAACTCTTCTTGCATTCTAGCTTTTTCTCATCCTTGTATGTCCCACCTGATAAGCCCAATAAAAACCGCACTTTCTTTTGGCTTCCAGTTAGCTCTGACAGACCTTTCATTAAGGTTTTTCCATGAGTCCTCACCAGAATGGCCACCTGCAACGCTCCCTGCCCTCACCTCCCTGTAGTATCTGAAGTATATAATCATCACCTTCATGCATAAGAGTCCCAAACCTTGAGGATTTGTGTGAATTCTTTTCACCCTCTTTGTACCTGAGGTACTAGCTTTGAAGCACAGAGCACACTACGTGGTCTTTTTATTTCCCTGACTTGGGTTTCTTAGACTGTTTCTATAGACATACATTTCTTTTTTTTTTTCCCCTCCACATCTACTCCTTAGTTCTCCTCTCTTCTGAGTTGGCAGAAGTAGCTTCCATGGAAGAACTCGTAGTCCCTTTACTGCTATGTAGGCCAGCTTCATAGCCTCATCTGAGCTTGTAAGCTCATGTGTAAGGGTCTCCTTCTTCCTGAGGACAGTCCACCTTCTGTTCTATAGGGAGGTACCCACTTTCCCAAGGTCTCAGAATTTCCCATTAGCTGTATATGACTTGTTCTTTTTAGAAACTTAAATGGAAAATACTTTTTCTTGGGATGCCTGAGTAGCTCAGTTGGTTAAGTGTCTTCCTTCAACTCCGGTCATGATCCCGGGATCCTGGGATCGAGTCCTGCATCTCCTGCTTCTCTGCCTGCTGCTTTCCCTGCTTGTGTGGTCTTTCTCACACACAAATAAACAAAAATATTAAGTATTTTTTTTTTCTAGATACATTCCCATTTCTGTGGCACTAGTTATATATGCACTGGTTCCTTGATTAACTTTCAGATTCCTTTGGGAAATCAAATGGTATCTTATTCATATTTTTATTATCCTATAATACTGAACACATGCCTTACAGAATAAGAATTTTTTTTGCTTATTTTAAGGAAACATGAATTGGTGAGAGGATACCAGTTTCTAAACTAAAGAATTAAGTAGAATCCTTCACCCCTGATTATCATTCCCCAATAAAAACTAAATGATTTTGGTTTAGATCCTTATTTCTCCATTTTCCTATTGCTGGAAAACAATATTTTGAATTTCAGATTAGATACGTTTAACTTCTGTGCTCTAGAGTTGTCTTATAGTTCCATCTGAAGGGTGAAAGAAATTTGAAAATGAGAATTACAGAATAATAGTCATCTTTATCTCATTGTTGGACAATGCCTCAAATTCTGTTCTATCAGTTTTGGTCAGTGAAAAGATTTTTTTACATAATAGACCACAACTTGGATGCATTTTCATTCTCAGAATGGACCATATATACTGAGTGGCATTGAGTGATTTTTCAACCCCTTTTGAATTTATTTCATCACATGTAAATTGATGGATGGTGATGTTCCTCTCTCATACACATAGAGGATTGTCATGAAGATTAGAATGCTTTCATATGCATTATTTTAACTGTAAAACTCCTTTTAAGTGTAAGATCTTATTGTAATTTGGGGCTTGTAAAATAATACAACACCCAAACTTGAGACTCAATTTAAATGCAATGAATAAGCTATAATTATCTGCATAGTTGTTACTTAGTCTGTTGGGAGTGTTATAAAACCAGAAGATTTATACCCTTTGAGAATAACTACAAAAAGTAATCTCTGTTCTAGCAGGACCTTTGCTCTAGGATTATTAGCTCACAGTATGAATTTCATGTAACTTTTGACCTATTTTAGAATATGTAACTACCAGATTTTCAAAAAAGTTAAATTAGCATTGCAAATCCAGCATTCCTGCTCAATTGCATCTCAAGAATCATGGTGATCTGAAAAAATTAATGCTTTTAAACCTGAAAAAATTTGAAACTGTTAAGTTTAAAGTCTTCTTCAGAATTAGGAAGGGCAATCTGATTCTTCAGTTAATCAATCTGATAAATTATAGAGCATAATTATATGCCTATGAGGATTTTGCTCATTTATTATAAGGAACAGGAGGGAAAACCATTTCATACAGCAGAAAGGGAACTCAAATTTGAGTCGTAACAATAGTTTCTGGGTAAATGACTTTAATAGTGAATTTCAATTTCCTCAATTACTGAGGTTTTGACAATCAGATGAAATGATTCACTAAGTCCATATATGTACTTATATATTTATGTATAATTGTTTGCAAAGATAAAAGCAGGGTAATATTTCCCATTGATGGAGACACAGAAGTTATGCAACATAGGTGTATACCAAGGAAAAAATGTGTTGAATTACAGGCAAAGCTGTCTGAGAAGAAACAGGGTAGGAAGACAGCAGCCTGTTGGTGGAGGGCTTTGTTAATAATGCTAATGGGGTTGGACCTTATTCTTTATGTGATGGAAAGGATTTGAAAGTTTTTCTTTGATTTTGGGTTTTTTTTGGGGGGGGGCTTATTGTTTTTATATTGTTGGGTTATTTGGGGGTAGGGGTTAGAATTTAGTGGTTTTATATATATATATATCCACCCAGTGCTCATCATAATAGGTGCTTTCCTTAATACCCATCCTCCACTTAGCCCATCCCCCACCAACCTCCCCTCTAGCAACCCTCAGTTTGTTCTCTGTAATTAAGACATTCTCATGGTTTGTGTCCCTTCTTTTCCCTCTCCCACTATGTTCATTTGTTTTGTTTCTTAAATTCCACATAGGTCTGAAATCATGTGGTATTTGTCTTTATCTGACTTGTTTTGCTTAGCACAATACATGCTAGCTCCTACATCATTGCAAATGGCAAGATCTCATTCTTTTTGAAAGGTTTCTTGTAGAAAATTGAAATGGTCTTATTATTTAGCTAGCTCAAAGCCACAATGGTCTTAAAAAGTGAATCATACTGCTGTCACATTTCATGTCACTTCCTTAAAACATTAATGTCTTTTCAACTTAGAATAAAACTAAATGAGGTATCATGATCTATAAGGAGACACTGCTGATCTGGTCTCTACCATTTCCATCTTGTGCCTTGCTGAGGTACATTGACTCTCACACTCCCCTGAACGTGGCCAAGCCCTTTCCTGTCTGCTAGCACATGTCCTTGCTATTCACTGATCTTGCTGATCTGATGACCATCTGATCATGCTGAGCTCACCAAAACATTACTTCCTCAGATACACCTTTCCAGACACACTTTCCTACTACGTTCTCCCTAATTTACTGTTTTATCGCAGTATCCCATTAAAATTAAGTTTGCAGAGGACAAGACTAAAGGCAGGGAGGAAATTAAGATGATTTTATAGTCCGTTTAAGAAACCATGTATTTTGAATTGGTGTTAACCTCTTGCTCGCAACACCCTTTGAGGTCTGAGGGATTTTCTATAGTGTGTCTTATAAGAAAATGAGTCCAGTGCAATTCAGTGAGTACTTAGTAAGTACATACTATATTTTTGGCATAATAATAAATTACTACTATTAAAATTGCTTTCCATGTGTAATGAATTTATGACAAGCAGCCCCCCTGTTTAGTCTTCAGCATGGCATCACACTCTTGCTGCTCATTGGCTGCCAGACTCTCAGGACTATTGGTCATAATTGAACTTGTTCATTAACTTTGTGCAATGTATCAGGGTGCTATGCATATTAAGTGATAATGGCTAAGGATAAAATGGATTAATGTTAACAGTTGCAGTGGGTTGCTACTTAGTAGAGTAGACTCATGGTAGATATTTGTAGGGTCTAGTGCAGTGCTATAAATGGAGGCACTATTACCTGTGTTCAAGAATCAAGAGTTAAAAATCAAGCTAGCATTTTACATTCCCTTCCTTGAAACATGTTGATAATAACAATTGTCAGAAAAAGTGATACTATGATTTTTTTATATTACATGCAGTCAAATGGCAAACATGATTGAAATTATTACTTTTAATATCTGTCCAGTGTTTTGATGGACAGTGATGCTGTCCATCATTTGAACATACTATGTTCAAAAGTATGTTCAAAAATTTCTTTGCACTCAATATAACTTCACATAAATAACACATAAATATGCAAGAATCTATTGCATTATTGATCACTGAAAAGATTTATCAAGTTACTGAATTTTTCTTTCCTGTTATTTAAGTGCTTTCATTGTTCAAATTACTCAGAAGCAGACTTCCTTCACATTGATGGTGCCATTATCCATATGCCTTCAAGCACTTTGAACATAGCTATCCTTCCTTTCAAGGACATGAGGAAAGGGTTGGGAAAAAATGTTTCTCTGCTGTCTAGATACTGTTGAATATGAAAGTATTTTGGCTTATAGGATTTCTGTCCCAGAATGGAGCACCAGATCTTGAGTTCCTGAGACATCTGTGTGTTCCTTAATAATGGCATTTTTTGTGAGTATTTGTGAAGTATACGACTATCTGAAAATGTGGAGCCCAAAGCCAATTATGCTCTTACCTGGATCTAAGGTAGTAGTAAATAAAGCAATATTACAGAGACAGGAACACAGGAAATGTAGAATTATGTAACAGGTCATTGGAAGCTAGGCACCCAATGAGAAAGTGACTCTTCCCACTGAAAGAAAACAACAACACAACAGTACAGATAAAGAATTATTCTTGGATAAAAACACAGCTGACCAAGAAATTCCCAACATAATTGTAGATCAGTCAGGTGTGGCCATTTTTAAAAATTCAGATCTTAGGGATCTAGTCCTGAAAACTAACTCAGAAAATTTAGGTTGAGGTTCAGAAATCTTTTTCTACAAAATCTTAGTATGATACTAATGTCATCTGTTTGGGAACCATATTATAGATTATGATGAGAGGGGAAACATTAAGAGTTGAGCAAACAAAGAAGAAAAATCTATTCAGGACATTAAATTGTGGAGAGCCAGAATTGTATAGAATAGAATTGAATTGGGTTTTTAGAAAATTAATACCAAGCAATTGTATTTCAAATTAATCCTAAAAGGAATGACAAAACTAAAAAAAAATAAAAATAAAAATTTTTAAATTAAAAAGGAAGTGACCAGATCTACAAGAGAGGGCAAAGACTTCAAACCAAAAACAGCAACAACAACAAACATAGAGAGGAGTCCTGTTTTAAGAAGCCTGAGAAGCAGATTCTGGCCAGATAATAGTAATAGCGGGAAAAGGCACATTTAATTCTGTTTAAAAATTTCAGGGAATAAGTTAAGATCTTCACAAAGAAAGCAATGGTTTAGCTGGACTTGAAGAAAACACCATTAATGGGTAAGCAAGTTTTTTTTTGGGGGGGGGGGTGTCTTTGACACTTCTAATCAAATGAGAATTATCACTAAAAAACTTCATATAATGTAATATTTCCTTAATTAAGAAGATAATTGAGGATTTTAGTGTCTTCAGGTCCTCACTTTTGGACAAATATTTTTATGGAACCTTAAAAAAAAACTGGTACAGGACAACCACACATATTAAACATCTTAAGATCCTAATGGAGCCATATTTCTACGAAATCTGAGAAATTTGAAATAGCATTAAGAGGGGAGGAAGGGGCACCTGGGTGGCTCAGTGGGTTAAAGCCTCTGCCTTCAGGTCGTGGTCCCAGGGTCCTGGAATCGAGCCCTACATCCGGCTCTCTGCTCAGCAGGGAGCCTGCTTCCCTTCCTCTCTGCTTGCCTCTCTACCTACTTGTGATCTGTGTCAGGTAAATAAAATCTAAAAAAAAAAGGGGGGGGAGGAATTTATGAAGGTAGTGCATGTGATAGGTTGAGTGACTCAAGTCTGAGAAAAAATAGTCACTGATAATTTCTGGATTTTTTTTTCTTTTTTCTTTTTTTTTTTTATTTGAGAGAGAGAGAGAGAGAGAGAGAGAGAGAGAGGAGCACTGGCAGACAGAGTGGCAGAGGGAGAAGCAGGCTCCCTGTGGAGCAAGGAGCCCGATGTGGGACTTGATTCCAGGACGCTGGGATCATGACCTGAGCCGAAGGCAGCCGCTTAACCAACTGAGCCACCCAGGCGTCCCCATCCAAGTTGATGCAAAAGTTGGGTATTCATCCTTTCTCATGGCTGAATAATACTCCATTGTGTATAGAGACCATATCTTCTGTAACCATTCGTCTGTTGAAGGGCATTTTGGCTCTTTCCACAGTTTGTGGACATTACTGCTATGATCACTGGGGTGCATATGGGCCTTCATTTTTACTACATCTGTATCTGTGGGATAAATACCCAGTAATAAAACTGCCAGGTCTATTTTCAACATTTTGAGGAACTTCCATACTGTTCTCCAGAGTGGCTGCACCAGCTTGCATTTCCACCAACAGTGTAGGAGGATTCCCCTTTCTCAGCATCTTTGCTAACACCCGTTTCCTGACTTGTTAATTTTAGCCATTCTGACTGGTGAGGTGGTATCTCATTGATGTTTTGATCTGTATTTCCCCGATACCGAGTGATATGGAGCACTTTTTCATGTGTCTGTTGGCCATCTGGATGGAAATGTTAAATTGTTCATATCCTCTGCCCATTTCTTTTTTTTTTTTTTAAGATTTTATTTATTTGACAGAGATCACAAGTAGGCAGAGAGGCAGGCACAGAGAGCGGAAGGAAGCAGGCTCCCTGCTGAGCAGAGAGCCCGATGTGAGGCTTGATCCCAGGACCCTGGGATCATGACTGAGCTCAAGGCAGAGGCTTTAACCCACTGAGCCACCCAGGCGCCCCACCTTTGCCCAATTCTTGATTGGATTACTTGTTCTTTGGGTGTTGAGTTTGATATGTTCTTTATAGATTTTGGATACTAGCCCTTTATCTAATATGTCGTTTGCAAATATCTTCTCCCATTCTGTCAGTGGCCTTTTGGTTTTGTTGACTGTTTCCTTTGCTGTGCAAAAGCTTGTGATCTTGAAGTCCCAATAGTTCGTTTTTGTCCTTTCTTCCCTTGCCTTTGGCGATGTTTCTTGGAAGATGTGCGACTGAGGTCAAAGAGGTTGCTGCCTGTGTTCTCCTCAAGGGTTTTGATGGATTCCTTTCTCACATTGAGGTTTTCCATCCATTTTGAGTCTATTTTCATGTGTGGTATAAAGAAATGGTCCAGTTCCATTTTTCTGCATGTGGCTGTCCAATTTTCCCAACACCATTTGTTGAAGAGACCGTCTTTCTTCCATTGAACATTCTTTCCTGCTTTGTCAAAGATTAGTTGACTGTAGAGTTGAGGGTCTATTTCTGGGCTCTCTATTCTGTTCCATTGATCTATGTGTGTGTTTTTTTGCCAGTACCATACTATCTTGATGATGACAGCTTCGTAATAGAGCTTGAAGTCTGGAATTGTGATGCCACCAACTTTGGCGTTCTTTTTCAACTTTCCTCTGGCTATTCGAGGTCTCTTCTGTTTCCATATAAATTTTAGGATTATTTGTTCCATTTCTTTGAAAAAAATGAATGGGATTTTGATAGGGATTGCAATAAATGTGTAGAATGCTTTAGGTAGTATAGACATTTTCACAATTTGTTCTTCCAATCCAGGAGCATGGAACCTTTTTCCATTTCTCTGTGTCTTCCTCAATTTCTTTCATGAGAACTTTATAGTTTTCTGAGTACAGATTCTTTGCCTCTTTGGTTAGGTTTATTCTTAGGTATCTTATGGTTTTGGGTGCAATTGTTAATGGGATTGACTCCTTACTTTCTCTTCTGTCTTGTTTTTGGTGTATAGAAATGCAACTGATTTCTGTTCATTGATTTTATATCCTGACACTACCAAATTCCTGTACAAGTTCTAGCAGATTTGGAGTGGAGTCTTTTGTGTTTTTCCATATAAAGTATCCTATCATCTGCAAAGAGTGAGAGTTTGACTTCTTTGCCGATTTGGATGCCTTTAATTTCTTTTTGTTTGATTGCTGAGGCTAGGACTTCTAGTATTATGTTGAATAGCAATAGTGATAATGGACATCCTTGCCGTGTTCCTGACCTTAATGGAAAAGCTGTCTTTCTCCATTGAGAATGATATTTGCGGTGGGTTTTTCATAGATGGCTTTGATTTTGAGTTATGTACCTTCTGTCCCTACACTTTGCAGAGTTTTGATCAAGAAAGGATGTGGTGCTTTGTCAAATGCCTTTTCATCATCTACTGAGAGCATCATATGGTTCTTCTTTTATTAATGTATTGTATCACATTGATTTTGCAGATGGTGAACCAACCTTGCAGCCCTGGAATAAATCCCACTTGGTCGTGGTGAATAATCCTTTTAATGAACTGTTGGACCCTATTGGCTAGCATTTTGGTGAGAATTTTTGCATCTATGTCCATCAAGAATATTGGCCTGGAATTCTCTTTTTTGATAGGATCTTTGGTTTTGGGAGCAAGGTAATGCAGGCCTCATAAAATGAGTTTAGAAGTTTTCCTTCCATTTCTGTTTTTGGAACAGTTTCAGGAGAATAGGAATTAATTCTTTAAATGCTTGGTAGAATTCCCCTGGGAAGCCATCTGGCCCTGGGCTCTTGTTAGGAGATTTTTCATGACTGCTTCAATCTCCCTACTGGTTATGGGTCTGTTCAGGTTTTCTATTTCATCCTGGTTCAGTTGTGGTAGTTTATATGTCTCTAGGAATGCATCCCTTTCTTCCAGATTGTCAAATTTGCTGGTATCTGGTAGCTCATAATATGTTCTTATAATTGTATTTTTTGGTGTTGGTTGTGATATCTCCTCTTTCATTCACTATTTTATTTATTTGGGTCCTTTCTCTTTTCTTTTTGATAAGTCTGGCCAGGGGTTTATCAATCTTATCAATTCTTTCAAAGAACCAGCTCCTAGTTTCATTGACCTATTGCTTTTTGGGTTTCTATTCATTGATTTCTGCTCTGATCTTATTTCTCTTCTCCTGGTTTTAGGTTTTCCTTTGCTGTTCTTTCTCCAGCTCCTTTAAGTGTAGGGTTAGGTTGTATATTGATCTTTCTTGTTTCTTGAGAAAGGCTTGTATCACTAAATATTTTCCTCTCAGGACTGCCTTTGCTGTGTCCCACAGATTTTGAACTGTTGTTTTCATTATCATTTGTTTCCATGAATTTTTTCAATTATTTAATTTCCTGGTTGACTCATTCATTCTTTGGAAGCATGCTCTTTAGCCTCCATGTATTTGGATTCTTTCCAAATTTTCTCTTGTGATTGATTTCTAGCTTCAGGGCATTGTGGTCTGAAAATATGCAAGGAATGATCCCGATCTTTTGATACCAGCTGAGACCTGATTTGTGACCCAGGATGTGATCTATTCTGGAAATGTTCCACGTGTACTAGAGAAAAATGCATATTCTATTACTCTGATTGGAATGTTCTGAATATATGTCCATCTGGTCCAGTGTGCCATTTAAGGCCTTTATTTCCTTGTTGATCTTTTGCTTGGATGATCTGTCCATTTCAGTGAGGGGGGTCTTAAAGTCCCCTACTATTATTGTATTATTGTCAATGTGTTTCTTTGATTTTGTTATTATTTGGGTTATGTAGTTGGCTTCTCCCATATTATGGGCATAGATATTTAAAATTGGTAGCTCTTCTTGTTGGACATTCCCTTTGAGTATGATATAGTGTCCTTTCTCATCATTTATTATAGTGTTTGGCTTAAAGTCTAATTGATCTGATAAGAATTGCCACCCCAGCTCTCTTTTGATGTCCATTAGCATGATAAATTTTTTCCTACCCCTTCACTTTAAATCTGGAGGTGTCTTTAAGTTTAAAATGAGTTTCTTGTAGACAGCATATTGATAGATCTTGTTTTTTTATCCATTCTGATACCTGTGTCTTTAGATTGGGGCATTTAGCCCATTTACATTCAGGGTAACTATTGAGAGATGTGAATTTAGTGCCATTTTATTGCCTCTAAGGTGAATATTACTGTATATTGTCTCTGTTCCTTCCTGGTCTACTACTTTTAGGCTCTCTTTGCTTAGAGGACCCTTTCAATATTTCCTGTAGAGCTGGTTTGGTATTTACAAATTCTTTTAGTTTTTGTCCTGGAAGCTTTTTTTCTTTCCTTCTATTTTCAATGATAGCCTAGCTGGATATAGTATTCTTGGCTGCATGTTTTTCTCGTTCAGTGCTCTGAATATATCATGCCAGTTCTTTCTGGCCTGTCGGGTCACTGTGGATTAGTCTGCCAATCTAATATTTTTACCATTGTATGTTACAAACTCCTTGTCCTGGGCTGCTTTCAGGATTTTCTCTTTGTCACTAAGATTTATAAGTTTTACTATTAGATGATGGGGTGTGTACTTATTCTTACTGATTTTTGAGGAGGGTTCTCTGTGCCTAGTGGATTTTGATGCTTGTTCCCTTTGCTGTATTAGGGAAATTCTCTACAATAATCTGCTCCAGTATACCTTCTGCTCCCCTCTTTCTTTGGGAATTCCAATTATTCTAATATTGTTTCATCTTACGGTATCACTTATCTCTCGAATTCTCCCCTTGTGGTCCAGTAGTTGTTTGTCTCTCATTTGCTCAGCTTCTTTATTTCTGTCATTTGGTCTTCTATATCACTAATTCTCTCTTCTGCCTCATTTATCCTAGCAGTAAGAGCCTCTATTTTTGATTGCACCTCATTAATAGCTTTTTTAAATTTCAGCTTGTGTAGATTTTAGTTCTTTTATTTCTCCAGAAAGGGCTTTTATTTCTCCAGACAGGGTTTCTCTAATATCCTCCATGCCTTTTTCAAGCCCAGCTAGCACCTTGAGAATTGTCACTCTGAACTCTAGATCTGACATTACCAAGATCTGTATTGATCAGGTCCCTTGCCTTTGGTACTGCCTCTTGTTCTTTTTGTGGTGAGTTTTTCCACCTTGTCATTTTATCCAGATAATAATACATGAATGAGAGAATAAAGTACAAAGTACTTTAGTAATAAAGTACTAAAAAAGTGGCCTAGATCCAGAAAAATATGTGTTAACCAACTCAGACCCCAAACTGTGGGGAGAGGAAATGGGGTAAAAAGTTTTAAAAAAATTAAAATATATATATATATAATTAATATACATATTAGACTAGTGCATAGAACAGAGCCACTCACTTAATTTTGGGAGTATTTTGGTCTCTTAGAAGAAACTACCACCCAAAATTTCAAAGGAAAAAACGTGTGAATATATACACATACATATATATGTATATATATATACAAAAACAAGGGTAAACATGATGAAGGGATGGATTATGACTGTAAATATGGGAATTTTTTTTTAATTCTAAAAAAGCAGTTGATAAAATAAGTTGGTTGGGAAAAGAAAAAAGTGGAGAGAATGTGTTCAGGGTGGAGGCTAGAACAAACCCTGTGCTAGATTTAGGGTATATTTTGATCTATTAGAAGTTTTATCCCAAAATTTTTTAGAAAAAGAAACCCTATGTATATACAAAAAATAAAGTTAGATACAATGAAGGATAAAATAGGACTATAATAATGAAGGTTCAAAAATATTTTTTTAAGAAAGGTATTAAGATAAAGTAGTTTAAAAACGTTAAAAGAAAGAGTAAAAGTTAAAAAAAATAGAATAATAAAAATAAAAATTTAAAAAATTAACTTTGCAAGACTAAAGAATCATGGGGAGAAAGCCATGAATTCCATGCTTTGCTTTCCCCTCCTCTGTAATTAAGCTGTTCTCTTTGATCAGTGAGCTTGGTCTTGGCTGGATGTTCTTGCTGATCTTCTGGGGGAGGGGCTGTTGTAGTGATTCTCAAGTGTCTTTGCCAGAGGCGAATTGATCAGCCCTTGCGAGGGGCTAGGCTAAGTAATCTGCTCAGGTTAGCTCTTGGAAGCTTTTGTTCCCTGAGGAAGCTTTGTTCCCTGAACACTTTCCATAGAGCTCTGGAGGACAAGAATGGAAATGGTGGCCTCCCAGTCTCTGGCCAGGAGGAGCTGAGAGCTCAGGTCCCCACTCCTCAGTGTGCCCGCGGAGAAAAGCGCTCAATCACTCCTATCTCCCTGGTCTCCAGCTACCCTCCGAGTTCACCCAGCCTGTGACCAAGCATCTCTGTCTCTGGCACAGAGTCCCAGCTGGAGTCTCCAAACCCAGCAGATCTCTGCTGCTCTTCCAGGGGGGTCTCCCTGTATCTGCCACTTGTGGGGTCCCTGTTCAAAAAGCAGTGGCCTAACTGTGCCATGGATCACAGTTTAAGGTAACCCCAAGCTGAGAACTCACTCCTCAGCTCTCTCTGTAGCCTGCTTCCCCACTCTAATACCTGCAAGCTCTGTGACAATCAGATACCCCCATCCTTCTGTGACCCCTTGGAACCTGAGACCTGTCCCCGTGAGGGCTCCACCCCCACTTAGCCACTGGAGCAATATCCCCCAGTGGAGCAGACTTTTAAAAGTTCTGATTTTGTGCTCTGTTGCTTCACCGCTTGCTGGGACCTGCCTCCTCCCACCCCCAGTCTATCTTCCTGTTGCTTCAGATTCACTTCTCCGCAGGCTCTATCTTTCAGAAAGTAGTCAATTTTCTGTTTCTAGAGTTGCTGTTCTTCGATCTTCTGTTGGAATTGTAGGTGTTTGGAATGGTTGGATAACTATCTGATCTTCTGCTACCTGATGTCATCTCAGCCTGCTACTCCTCCATCATCTTGACTCCTTCAGTTTACCTTAAAGATTTTATTTATTTATTTGACAGAGAAGGAGATGGCAAGATAGGGAACACAAGCAAGGGGAGTGGGAGAGGGAGAAGCAGGCATACTGAGCAGGAAGCCTGATGCGGGGCTCAATCCCAGGACCCTGGGATTATGACCTGAGCAGAAGGCAGATGCTTAAAGACTGAGCCACCGTGGTGCCCCTTCTGCCAATTTTTTGACTTGATTATTTGTTTTCTGGGTGCTGAGTTTGAGAAATTCTTTATCGATCTTGGATACTAGCCCTTTGTCTGCAGAGTCATTTGCAAATATCTTCTCCCATTCCATGGGTTGCTTCTTTGTTTTTTTTGACTGTTTCTTTTTCTGTGCAGAAGCTTTTTGTCTTGATGAAATCCCAAAAGTTCATTTTTGCTTTTGTTTTCTTTGCCTTTGGAGATGTGTTTTAAAAGAAGTTGCTGCAGCCGATGTTGAACAAGTTACTTCCTATGTTTTCTTCTAGGATTTTGATTGATTCCTATCTCACATTGAGATCTTTCATCCATTTTGTGTTCATCTTTGTGTATGGTGTAAGAGAATGGTCGACTTTCATTCTTCTGTATATAGCTGTCCAATTTTCCCTGCACCATTTATTGGAGAGAATTTTCCATTGGATACTTTTTCCTGATTTGTCACAGATTAATTTCTTGTCCCTTCATAAGTGATGTCCACTTTCAACTTATCACAGAAAAAACTTCTAAAGTATTAAATATTCCTAGATTATATTTACTTTCATTAAGATCAATAGTATTGCTTTATTTTACTGTTTCTAAGTGCTGTATAGCATTTGACATGTGTATATCACATTGATTTCTCTAGTAATGGACAACAATGTTGCATCCTACCTTATCTTACTACAAACACCATCCTTAAGTATGGCCACTTCTAAGAACTATGCATTAAACCCCCTTAAACAATTTTCTCTTGGATACACACATAAACAAGAATAATGCAATGTAATAAGATATTTATATTATATAAAATACTACTAGATTCTTTCCATAACTCCTGTATTAGCTTTTTTTTAAATTTTTAAATTCTGGGTAGTTAACATACAGTGAAATATTGGCATCAGGAGTAGAATTCAGTGATTCCTCACTTACATACAATACCCAGTGCTGCTCATAACAAGTGGTGTCCTTAATACCCATCACCCATCCCTCATCCACCTTCCTCCATCAACCATCAGTTTGTTCTCAATCATTGACTCTCTTATGGTTTCTCTCAATCATTGACTCTCTTACGGTTTCTCTCCCCTCCCTCTTTTTCCCCTTCCCATATGTTCATCTGTTTTGTTAAATTCTACATAGGAGTGAAATCATATGGTATTTAACACTGTTTGGTGGGAATGTAAACTGGTGCAGCTACTCTGGAAAACCGTATGGAAATTCCTTAAAAAGTTAAAAATAGAACTACCCTGTGATCCAGCAATTGCACTACTAGGTATTTGCCTGAAGAATACAAAAATGCATATTAGGAGGGGCACATGAACCTTGATGTATATAGCAGCATTACTAACAATAGCCAAAGTAGGGGAAGAGCCCAAATGTCATCAATTGATGAATAGATGTGATGAAAAGAAGCAGTACGTGTTACAATGTAATATTCCTCAGCCACTAAAAAGAATGAAATCTTGACATTTCCACAGTGTAAATGGAACTGGAATGTATCATGCTAAATGAAATAAGTCAGAAAGACAAATACCATATGTTGTATTAGTTTAAATGGCCATTAACAGTGTCTATCAATATAGTATCTGTCAATGCTAATGGTCTACTTCCTATTTTTTGTCCTTCTGGTGGGTGTAATGTGTTGCGACGAAATTCAAATACTCACTTATCTAGGTATAAATGAGGTTGAGAATTTCTTTCTGTAGCTGTTTACTATTTAGGTTTTTCTTTGAATAATCTATTCATAGACCTTTGTTTCTATTAGACATTGACAAGCACCCAGAATATAGAAATTAAAGTGTTCAGTTTTAGACTTTGCAGTTACTTATTGTAGATACTTATTTGGTATCTACTCATAATAAAAATTCTAGGAAGGAAAGGAATTATTTTGTCTTATCACCAGTGTAAATATAACATCTTGGTGCAAGAAAAGAATCCATGTGTTATGCTGAATGGAGGACTTGTGTCTATATAAAACTTCCATACAGTAAACACCAAGTTTGCCATGTGTACTTGCTACTTCTGTAGCCACTTATATTTACTTCCCTATTTCATAAGAATACAAATTCATTTGGGAATCATCATTTAATTCAAGACTAGAATTCAATGAGTAGTTGAAAAAATTTAAAAAAAAATTGGTTCTCAGTTCCTGTCAGATAGCAAGGCTACTTAAAAGTTGAACATTTTCACATCTCTGTACCCCCTTTCTCTATAAACCCGTATCAATGAGAAAAACATTGTATTCTATCAATGCCTCTAAAGGAGTATATCAAATTATATCACATTATCCATTCCTAGGATACATAGTATGTTAAAATTCGTGAATTTTATGGAATTAGAGAAATAAGACACAGCTGAGTCAGCTCCAGAATCCATAATGAAGTTAAGCACACTCAGTATAGAAAAGAAGATAGGGAGTTTGTGGGTAGTAAAACACAAACTTACTCCAAGACAAAGAATACAGAGAAAATCCACAGGGCAAGAAGGGGAGTTTTTTGTTTTGGGTTTTTTTTTTTTTTTTTGAAAATTTTTTGGAGCAAGAAGAGGTGATAATTAAGAAATGTGAGAAATTACTGGGAGGTATGGTGATGAAGGAGTGGAACTATTTCATCAGTCATAAAATCAGAAGGAATAGGAACAAAACCCATCTACCAACCTCCCCCAAAATTATGACATTGATTAAAGAACCTACCTATCACATCAGCAGATGAGGCTGTTCTCAAATCTCTTAAAGCCTAGTAAGTCACCCAAAACAGTTAACCAGTCTACATACAAATACAGTTCTGGTCAGGGAAATAGGATATTCAAAAACAAAAAGATAAAAATGGCATCCATGAAAATGGACTATAAGAAAAGAGAAAATGAAGATGAAGACATTTCAGCTTAAAATTCTCTGCTGACTTCTGTAAGACTGAAATAGAAGAAAATTGTATGCAAGTCTGTGAACTCAGATACTACAGGAATATTTAGAGGTAAAAACTGGCAAACAAAATCAAATTGTTAAACCAGAAATTAAAAATATAATTGGGCCAAGAAAGCAGGGGGGTGGGAAGAGTTGTTTGAAATCTTTTCATTTTCACTTTTGAAATCTTAGAAATAATTAACAAGAGATCATAGACTTGATTAAAAATTAAATGTCAAGAAAAGATGTGAAAATCAGCCTTAGAAGTGGAATGAAGTAAAAATGAGAAGGAAAGACAGAAAATAGGCAATCAATTCCCAACATGTATAGCTGAAGTCCCTAAAATCAAAAATAAAATCAATTGGTTATAATTATAAAAGAAAACTCTAGAATATGGTTATTCAAAAATATACCTTGAAAGCATCTATCATGTAACCAGGGAAATTAATGTAGGGCAATACACTACAGAACCTACCCTATTAAAACTATTAGCATTTAGGTTGCAGTTTGCAGAGCTTTCTAGAAAATTACACTGTCACAAAGAAAATTAGAACATTATTGGACTTTATAGCAGCAAGGTAAACTGAGGCAGTATTAAAACTGTAGTTGGAAAGCAAAGAAGCTAGACAAAGTGAGATAAGTCAAACTTCATTAGCTACAATGTTAAGGATCCGGACATGTGTGTGTATATATCTCTCCAAATAATCTTATACACATAACATAAAACCTAATGAAACAAGTCCATGGATGTTTGGTAAGAAAAAGCATCAAAGCATGAGCTTTGATTTTCATAGTTTTGACTTTTGGAACTAGGTTAATACTTTTATGTATTAAAACATATTTTCATGGATAAAGGGAGCTAAACCCACTAAATTTTCATGCTAATATAAATGATAAGTATAAATAAAAATACAATCCAAAGTAGTAAGTTCTATACTGCTCAGATATAACCTTAAAAAATCTCAGGAGAGGGTGCCTGGGTGGCTAGGGTTAAGCCTCTGCCTTCAGCTCAGATCATGATCTCAGGGTCCTCGGATCGAGGCCCATGTCGGGCTATCTGCTGGGTGGGGAGCCTGCTTCCCCCTCTCTCTCTGCCTGCCTCTGTGCCCACTTGTGACCTTTCTCTCTCAAATAAATAAATATATTCTTTAAAAAAATCAGGAATTATTTTACTTCATGTAGATTTGGTTTTGATGCTTCTATTAATGTAGCAATCTTAAATATATTTTTGGATCAAGTGTATAAGCCTATTAATGAGGACCTGGCATCTCACTATTGAAGGAAGGAGACAGAAAAATAAGCAGAGCAAGGGGAAAAAAAAAACTCTTCATAGAAAATTATCAACTGCTACATGTAGAAGTAATGGTAAAACTAGGAAATTATTTCACAATATCCATTGTAACTGATGTTGGCAGAGAAGATCAGTTTATACTAATCTGAGAGTATGAAGTCAAATACTCTCAGATTAGTATATCCATGAAAAATGGGGTAAATTTACTTTCTTCATAATGGGTCAACTGGTAGGCATCAGAATGACCAAATTTAACATCACTAATGGCACAAATTGCCATGATATATCTCCCAAGGTGACAGAATGAAGACAGTATCACCCATGTGGTATTCTAGCCAAAAATACCTAACTTGAATATAGTCAGATAAGTAAAGGACAATTGATCAGGACATTTCTGTAGATGCCTCAAGTATGTTTAAAAAGAACAACAAAAAGAAACCCTGAAAACCTAAATAAGAAGGGCTATGCATAATATAAGCCAACAGATGTTACTCATTTGAAAAGACTGGAGAGAAGTAACAGTTAATGAGAAACACTGATTAGGAGGCTGCTAACAAGGTTATTTGGGAACAGTTGTAGAAATTTGGATATGAATTTGTGTCCTTTATATAGAAATTAGGTTTGTAACAGAGTTAAATCTCTTGAGTGAATAGACTGTACTGTGGCTTTTAGGATAACTTTTTGTTCTTGGAGATATGCAGGAGTATTTAGGGTTGAGTGTCCTGATGTCCACAACTCTTCTTAAATGGTTCATCCCCATCCCCAAAAAATGTTTCTATCTTGAGAGGTGGTTGTGAATAAAGGTAAAACTATATGAAAGTTAATTGCAAAAGTCTTACAATTTTTCTGTAAAAAATTTTTTCTTCCCTTAATAGTAGGAATGATGAAGATAGTACTTAACACATAGTAAGCATTAGGCTCTTAAATACCTTATAAATAGCCTATCAGTTAAAATTCTTTGTGAACTTAGGAGGTAGGGAATGTTCCCATTTTATAGAAGAAACTGAGCATAGAATGGTTAAGGAACTCATTCAAGATTACATAGCTAATGAAGGAATATACTATTTAAATAACATGGCTCAGTTGAGAACTTCTCAAGTCACAAATGGCATGTTTGGAGTAGTCTAATTGTAGTATCAGCATTGATTTGCACAGGGCCATTTTATGTAATATATATGCATGTGCATGTATATCTACATATCTATAAGCATATATATTTATGCACACATACATGCACATGTCATCAGGACATGAAGTAGATATCTATACCACTTGTTTCTAATGTGCATGTCAAAGACCACTGGTCAAGGCATATAGTTGAGAACAAAAGGCTAAGGAGCAAAGAAAAATATTGCTTATTTGACTGGCGTGAATGTTAGTTTGATATTCAGGAGCCAGAAATAGTTGTTGGGTTAGCTCAGTAATATTGAGACAAAATTTTCATTCATTTATTCATTCCATGTCAACATGCATTTGGGTGCCCATGTGCTATGTATTGTGGTAAAAACTATGATAATATTGGTGAGTAAATAATTCTGTCTTTGCCCTCAGCCATTCCATAGACTCTATAAATATGAAATGTTACATTTGTTGCCACTGTTATGAATTAGAATTATCAAATTATGAGTACAGGGGACTCTCTGGCCATTAATTGTCAGTGAAAATTTTATTTAGAAAGATAGCATTTACTCAACAAGGAGTAGGTCAACCAAGAAATCCAGGAAGAAATAAAGTGCATGGAAACAAAGGAAAGTGAAAACACAATGATCTAAAACCTTTGTGATGCAGCAAAAGTGGTTCTAAGAGGAAATTCATAGCAATACAGGCTTACCTCAGGAGGTAAGAAAGATCTCAAACAATCTATCCTTACATCTAAGGGAGCATGAAAAAATAAAACCCAAAACCAGCAGAAGGAAGGAAATAATGATTACCACAGAAGTAAATGGTATAGAAACTAAGAAAACAGGTCAGCAAAGCTGGGAGCAGGTTCTCTGGAAGCATGAACCAAAATGCTAAACTTCTAGCTAGATGTCTTAAAAAAAAAAAAAAAAAACTCAATCACAAATGAGAGAGGAGAAATAACTGACACCACAGGAACACAACTGTAAGAACATTATGAAAAAAACTGTTAGACAACTTAGAAGAAATGGATAAAGAAGATAAAGATGAAGATAAAGAAGAAATGGATAAATTCCTAGAAGCCTATACCTACCAAAACAACTGAAAGAAATAGAAAATTTGAACAAACCCATTACCAGCAAAGAAACTGAGTCAGTAAACAACAACAAAAAAAACTTCTAATAAACAAAAGTCCAGTACCTGATGTTTTCACAGGTGAATTCTACCAAGCATCTAAAGAGTTAATACATACGGTCTTCAAACTACTTCAAAAAATAGAAGAAAAACTTGCAAATTCATTCTTTGAGGCTAGTATCACCCTGATTGCAAAACCAGAAAAAGACCCCACAAAAAAGTGCAAGCCAATATCTGATGAACATAGATACAGAAATGCTCAATAAAACACTATCAAACCAAATCCAACAGTACATTAAAAAAATGATTTGAGATCAAGTGAGAATTATTCCTGGGATGCAAGTGTGCTTCAGTACTTTGAGTCAACATAATACATCAGTAAGACAAAGGATGACAACCATGTGGTCATTTTCATAGACACAGAAAAAGCATTTGACAAAGTACTACATCCATTCAAGATAAAAACCTGCAGCAAAGTGGGTTTAGAGGAAAAATACCTCAACATAATAAAGGCCATCTTTGGGGAGAAAAACCTCACAGCTAACATCATCCTTATTGGGGGAATAAAACAGCTTCCCCCTAAGGTCAGGAACAAGACAGGGATGTCCACTCTTCACCATTTTTATTCAACATAGTACTAGCCACAGCAACTGGACAACAAAAAGAAAAGGCATCCAAATTGCTAAGGAAGTAAGTTATTTGCAGATGACATGACCCTATATGTAAAAGACCCTACAGTCTCCACTAAAGAGCTAGAACTGTTAAATGAATTCAATAAAGTATGAGATACAAAACCAATGTGCAGAAATTGGTCTTATTACTATACACTAATGAAGTGGCAGAAAGAGGAATTCAGAACATAATTCCTGGGGCCCCTGGGTGATTTAGTCAGTTGAGCATCCGACTCTTGGTTTTAGCTCAGGTCAGGTGTTGGGCTTCATGCTCGGCAGGGAGTCTGCTTGAGATTCTCTCCCTTTCTGTTTCTCCCTGCCCACATGCTATCTAAAAATACATAAATCTAAGAAAAATCCTTTACAATTGCACTAAAAACAATATACCTAGGAATAAACCTAACCAAAGAGGTAAAAGAACTCTGCTCTGAAAACTGTAAAACACAGATGAAAGAAACTGAAGAAAACACACACAAAAAAATGGAAAAACATTCCATACTCATGGATTGGAATAGCAAATGTAATTAAAATGTCTATACTATGTAAAGCAATCTACAGATTTAATGCAATCCCTATCAAAATACCAACAGCACTTTTCACAGAGTTAGAACAAACAGTCCTAACATTTGTGTGGAACCACACAGGACCCCAAATAATAGGTTTGAAAACAAAACTGGCAGTATCATAATTTTGGATTTCAAGTTATATTACAAAGCTGTAGTGATCAAAACTGTATGGAACTGGCACAAAGTAGAGCAATAGCGTAGGAAACAAAATCCAGAAATAAACACTCCATTATATGGTCAATTAATCTTCAACAAAAGATGCAGTGGGGGGGAAAAAGGTCTCTTCAACAAATGGTGTTGGGAAAACTGGAGATAGCTACGTGTGGAAGAATGAAACTGGAACACTTTGTTCCACCACTCACAAAAATAAACTCAAAATGGATTAAAGACTTAAATGTGAGACCTGAAATCACAAAACCCTAGAAGAGTATATAGGCAACAATGTCTGTAACATCAGCCATAGAAATATTTTTTAATCTGTTTCCTGAATTAAGGGAAATAAAAGCCAATATAAACTATTGGGACTACCAAAATAAAGTTTCTGCAGAGCAAAGGTAAAAGTCAGCAAAAGTAAGGAGCAACCTACTGAATAGTAAAAGGTATTTGCAAATGACATATCTGATAAAGGGTTAGTATCCAAAATACATAAAGAACAAATCAACACCCAAAAATAATCCAATTAGAAGAGTGAGCATAAGACATGAATAGACATTTCCCCAAAGAAGACATCCAGATGGCCAACAGACACATGAATGGATACTCAACATCACTCATCAGGGAAATGCAGATCAAAGCTATAATATCACCTCACATCTATTGGAATGACTAAAATCATAAACACAAGTGTTAGAATGTGGAGTAAAGGAACACTTATGCACTATTGGTGGGAATTCAAACTGGTGCATCCACTGTGGAAAACCGTATGAAGGTTTCTCAAAAAATTAAGAAAAATATATAGAACTACTCTGTAACCTAGTAATCGCACTACCGGGTATTTACCCCCAAAATACAAACATTAATTCCAAAGGATGTATGCAACCCTATGTTTATAGCAGCACTATTTACAATAGCCAGGTTATGGAAGCAGCTTAAGTCTCCATTGGTAGTTGAATACACACACACACACACACACACACACACAAATACACAGCCCTACACACAGAGGAATATTATCCTGCTATTAAAAAGAATGAAATCTTGCAATTTTCAACATAAATCGAGCTAGAGCGTATAATGCTAAGTGAAATAAGCAAGAAAAAAGTCAGGTAACATTGGTTCTTACATGTGGGCTTTGAACAAATGACCAAAAGAAAAAAAAAACAGACCCTTAACTATGGAGAACAAACTGATGGTTACCAGAAGGGAGGTGGGTGGAACAGGATGAAACAGGTGATGGAGATTAAGGAGGTGTTGCCTGTCATGATGAGCATGGGATGATGTATGGAAGCACTGAATCACAAGATCATACACCTGAAATTAATATAACACTCTAAGAAGAGAACACTTGATTCAGCCTTTAGAGTGCATAAAAATTTGACAAATGCGGCCCTCTTTGTACTATACACACCCACTGAATTTTAAGAAAGATGTTTTTAATGTAAATAACGTGAGCAACTCAAATCCATGCAAGTGCTGTGAGCATGAAGAAATGCTGTTGCTTCTGCAGGAGGGATGCAAAAGGATTCACTCTGAAAGAGAGCAAAAAGGCAAGGGTAAGATTTCTCCCTAACTGCTCCTGTCTACTCATCAGTGCACATCTGGGCCCATGGTTTATCACAAAGAAGACTTTTCTGATTCAATTGCATTTAGTAAATATTTTCTATCCTGACAGACATTTGCATTTTAATAGACCACTAGAATGGATTTTGAGGAATCATTAATGTCAATAATGGGAACAGCTCTAGAATGCTTTAAACCATCTGCGAATTTGTTATCAAATTCTCAACAATGTAATAAAAATGATGGCCTGGGCAGATTTTCCATCTCTACACAAACTGAGAATTAGACAACCTGAAAAGTGCCACATGTTGGCCCACAACAATGAAGCCCATATTACCTTTTGAGCTGAGGTCTATGAGACCCCTTTTTGCCTGTGAACCAAAGCAAACTGAGGAAATCTAACTTCTAATGTAGCCCCAGGAGATTCTCTCGTTCTTGTTGGAATAACTGTGAAGTAGTGCTCTCCTTGGAGGTGAAAGAAGAAATCAAATATTCAGATTCTGGATTTTGCTCTTGTGTGACTGATATATCTATTGTTTTTAATCTCTCTCCTCTCTTCCTGTTAGAAGTTCATTTTTAGGTGTTACTAACCAATTTACTCTTTTCTATCTGCAACAGTGATCACTCTTTACTTTTATGATATACTCAGTGTTTTGCTGCACTCAAAGGGACCATTCTCTATTTTTTGTCCTATAATCCCATTTGAAATATTTAATGTTTTATTTTCAGGTTGTTTAGGATTCTTTTTAATAGCATTGTAATACTGCTGGTCAAATTATCTATGTTGCTAACAGATCAGGACTTTGTTTTGTTCATTCTGCAAATAATGCTCACCAAGACTCAATCCTCAGGCAAATATTTTAGCTGTGGGAGCCTTTAAATCAAGTGCAGCTGGACCATGAATGATCTCCCTTTTTAAAGGGGCATGTGCCACCACCCTCTACTGTTTCCAATTTGGCAAATCATTCCCATTATTTTGGGTCAATGATGATTGTTGGTGGAAATGTCTTTGCAGCAAATGAATAGCAGCTGCATTATAAAATGGTTCCAATTTCATTAAGAAATGTTAGTTATTAAAGATACTATTTTTAATCAGAGAAGCAAATAATGAGATATAAATGGATGAATGCCTTAAAGTGACATTCATTGTACAAAAATTATTTTAATAATCCAATGGACACATTTAAATCACTTTCTCCAGAGTTTGCTTCATGCCCTTCTGTGGGGTCACTGTAGAGTTCAGAAAGAAAAAGTTCAGAAAGAAAGTTCAGAAAGAAAAACTGTAATGTTTATTATAATGACTTTCTATGAACTCAGGAAGTAAGATAAAATACACTAAACAATATTTAGTTGGAATTCTAAAGATTACATATGATTAATGAGATGGAAAGACAAAAGTGACTTTATTGCCTTTAAGAATATTGAAGGACATTAAGAATATGTCTACCAATTATTCTCCATCTCCAAAAGGAGTGTGAACTAAGCAATTAATGAAACTCAGATTCACTTGTTAGAAGGCAGGGAGCCAGATCCAAAGACCTTTGAGATGACTTCCCAGTCTATAATTACAGAAAATAAAATGCCTTGCTTTAAGAGGGTTGAACTATGTACAGGTTATGAGAACAGTTGAGACCATCTATTCATGGAAAGATTTCAACATCTTAATGATTCTCTTTATGCATATAAATGAAGTTATTAACTTTACATCTGGAAAGCATGTACTTCCGGCTGTTTGTCCACTAGCGATGGTTTATTCAGAGTCGCAGTCTACGCAGGGTGTCTGGAACTTGAGGCACAAGCAAACTTAACCGACTCATATGGGTTTGAACTCCTAACCCTTAATTCATTAGCACCAAACAAAATGAGTTAGCCACCTGAAAAAAAAATACCATAATATCTTAGGGGGTGGGGGGGAGAAGTTAATCTGGATTTCAGTACATATATTGTTGGAGGCAAAGAAAGTAGACATAATAAATTATTGAGCCCTCTTGCATTGTTGGGACTCTAGGAGTCTATAGAGGAGTCTTATAGGAGAGTGAGAGATTCTTCAGTGCTTAACAATTGAATCTTTCAGAATAATGTAAAGATTGTAGGGTCCAAACTAAAATGACTGGAGCATACAGAAAAGAAAGGTTATTTTCTTTCTGACCTGATTTGCTGAACCAAAATGCAGCCCACTGATTCTTTCTCATTAGGTTACTAGCCACCATGGAAACCACTTGATACTACTCAGCCTGGTCAGCAGTTGAGCCAGTTTTCCAGGGGTGAGAGTTTTAGAATAGCATTAACAAAAAAGAATTTTCCTCCAATAAAAGATCAGCATTTTCCAGAATGAAAGACTTGGCTTGAAGCCTTCCTGTTTAGTGTCAAAAGCAAAAGATAAATCAGATATTTTCCCACTGTGGATCAAGTAGAAGATGGTCGTATTTTTGTAGGCATAGAAATGGGAGTTAAATAACCCATGTATCTTCTGCCTGCAAAGTGGGTAAGCTTTAGAGAGCAGATATACTTACTTTCTACAGAGTTAGAAGTGCTAACTTCAGAGAGGAAAGGCCTGAGCAACGGGGAGACTCAGGTGTATACCAGTATGGAGCAATGGCAGAGTCCCAGTCTCATCCAAATGAAGCAAACACTATACTAGAAACAGTTGAGATTAAAAAAATTAGGGCTGATGGGCACCTGGGTGGCTCAGTGGGTTAAGCCTCTGCCTTCAGCTCAGGTCATGATCCCAGGGTCCTGGGATCGAGTCCCGCATCGGGCTCTCTGCTCAGCGGGGAGCCTGCTTCCCCCTCTCTCTCTGCCTGCCTCTCTGCCTACTTGTGATCTCTCTCTCTGTCAAATAAATAAATAAAATCTTTAAAAAAAATTAGGGCTGAAATTTTTTTCACTGAGAATTAATAGATAATATAATAACTTGTAATTTCTAGAATTCTCTTAGACATGATGGGGGAAGACATTTTTGCAGTTTTATAAATGCTTCCCAGAGGGAAGAACATGATATAGCATGGATCTCTTTTGTAAATGTCAAGTAGTTACATTACTGGATTGTAGAATGTATAGAAGCTAGGCAAGGCTGCCAAGAGAATATGAAAATGGAAAGTCCTTTGGAGAATAACTTTCCCTTTAAGTGGAATATTTTTTCTGCTTTTCAGGATTATAGCAAAGTTCACTCAGGCCCTCCAAATCCTTGATTATGGGCTCAGATGGATATCATCTGAAGGGCAGAGGGACTGGGAAAGACAGAAGAAAGTCTGGCCAAGTTACCCACTGCCTTTGATCTCCATAGGGGCCAGTAAACCCATTAGAGCATCTCTCATTTTCTCTGAGCCCTGGTGAGTAGAGCCTGAATGATGGACTGTGAACCTTCAGTCTGTGAACAGCCTTCTGACTTGGCTACGTCACTGGCAGGTACTCTTAAATCCTTACGAGTCCTGTGAGCTTCCTTAACCGGGAGTGGATTCGGGAAAATTTTGGAGTTTGGTTTTTTAATACAAGAGAGAAAGTAGAAGGCTTGTCTTTTTTCCAACACCTCTGAAATGTTAAAAGGAGACTATTTAATCCAATCTGCCTATCTGAACTTTAATATCATAAGGCAATAGCTTTTTTTGCTGAGTGGGTGCCAAAGGAAGAAAAGACTTTGTCACCTACTTTTTGGGGGGGCCTGTTTCTGTGACTGCTCATATTTGGCTATATTCCTCTTTATCAGGAAAGATTCTTAGATAGAAAAGGTAGGGCAGAGATTAAGATTTGTGAATTGTCTTTCAGTGGACTGGGGTCTTATGTTTATGCCCATTTTATACACATGTGTCTTATGTTCATAGGGTTACTAAGCGACAGAGCTGAGGTTTAAATTCACAGAGAATGCAAAGTATGAGCCTAGAATAACATAGTTGTATTACTTCTCAAGAATATAGATTATTACTTCTCTAGAATATAAATTTCAAGTCCCTTTTCCAATAGCGAAGTGGAATTAATTACAGCAGTGGAATTAACACCAGATATGGGGTTACCTGAGCTCACTTACTAAGAAGTAATCAATTAGTTTTCCCAAACTCGGCTTTCCTTTATGAAAAGTAAGAGTAAACCTCCATGACCTATGGGACAGTAGAAAGAGCATGGATTTTGAAGTCCCTTTGTGAAATTGACCAAGTGACTCAACTTTTCAGACCTTCAGCTTTTCTATTCAGAATCTAAACTTGGGTCTACACATTAAAAAGTCATAAACTTTAGTTTGTGGATTTTATTTCAACTGTTGCTTTTCTTGATAGCATTTTGTTTTTGTGAAGCCCTTTGCTTTGTTCTGAATATACTGTGTATGTCAGGACTAGGTTAGATTATGTTGAGCTCTCAAGCAGTGCTAATATGTTAATTGCTTATAAGAGCAAAAGATACTTCTCCAACATGTCCATTGCTCATCACCTGAGGCCTTGTTCCATATTATTTTCATCTGGAACCCAGATTAGTAAAGTCTGTCTGGAATATTACCATTTACTGCAGCAGTGGGGGAGGAGATATGGTAAACCCCAAAGTGGTTCTTAAAGCTTCTGCCCAGAAGTAACATGATGTCACTTCAACCACATTTTCCTTGTTTGGCAAGTCACAGAAGTCTTTGTCAATGTCCCTGCCACAAAGGAAAGAAAAAGCACTACTTTTTATTTAAAAAAAAAAATACAGGGAACCTGAGTGGCTTAGTGGGTTAAAGCCTCTGCCTTCAACTCAAGTCATGATCCCAGGGTCCTGGGATCAAGCCCCTCATCGGGTTCTCTGCTCAGCAGGGAGCCTGCTTTCCCCTTCCTCTCTCTCTGCCTGCCTCTCTGCCTACTTGCCATCTCTATCAAAAAACAAACAAAACAAACAAAAAAAAACCTTTAAAAAATGCAGGTAGGTCAGAGGAAACACAGAAAGTCATAATCCCTATCCTAATGAGTCCTCAGTCTAGTGAAGAAGATATATTGAGCTTCCTATGTGAAATGACTTGAGGTAGAAGTGAGACTGAAGAGAACAATAATGTTCAATTTTTCTTCTAAGGCCTTCATATTACACCCTTATTTTGGAGATTTTTTTTTAATTCTTTGGTATTTTAAAGGGCAATGTTAGTCCTATCTTTTCTGCTGCATGACCACTGAAGCATAGTTATTAATTAATTTTTAAAATGTTTAAACCACATTTTACAGGTCTTCACCTGCCTCAGTCATTCAACATTTACTTGTTCCTAAGTGGGGAAAAGGACCATTCCCATAGATGGGAATGTCACTCTCTGCACTTTAGTAGCAGTGATGAAACATAACCTTGACTACCAAGTAATCTAAGTCTAGAAATAGCTAGTCCTGATTTTGAAGTGACTACTACATTATTTTAAATTCTTGTTTTGAAGGCTAATGTGACTACTGTCATCATTACTTAATAAATCCATTATAATGTGTTGAGCTTACATAGCACTGATGTTGTAATTAACAAAGAGATACTAAATATAGCCTACTCAGTGTCCAGTCACTTCAACTATACCACTACTTGAAATCCAAGATGCTCTAGAAATTTTCTATATTTGACCATGAATTGGGAGGGAAAATGCTACAAGTTCCATCTTCCATTCAGTTTCTAAGCTTAGTCCATCTGCCCCCCCCCAATACTTAACCTATTGGCTTTGTATTTAGAGTCACCTTTATACCTCACCTCCCTGTCACAGATGACTTAGGTCATTACATGTGCTTCTTTGTTTGCAACTTTGCATGTCCCTTGGTGGTTGTCTCACCAGATCTGTGTCACAGAGACTTATAATTATGTGATGCTCTTCAACAGACTCTTAAAGTATGGTCTTTGGCCAGAAATAGTCTTAGGGTTCAACACATAATTTCTGCTCCCCTTCTTTGAGCACATTTTAGGACTGCCCTTTTCTGCTCCCTTTAAATCGGGGCCCCTTGATATGCTTTGGCCAGGGAAATGTGAGCAGAAGAGATGCACATCTTATGTTTCTAGGAGTTTTAATAGCCATTGCAAAATTTACATTCCCAACTTACTGCTCTAGTCAGTCAGTTTGGGGGGGTCCCCATCACTCTTCGTCCTTGAGTGATTATGAAAGCAAAGCCTGCTTGCAAACCTTCACTGGACATCTATCATACAGGAAAAATGTTATTTTGAAACTACTGAAATTTTGGAATATTTAGTACACATCAGAATTATGCAGCCTATTGTGACTGATAAAAGGGTCAAGTGGGTTAAATGATTTAGTGCTTTTTGTTTGGTATAGCAAACCACATTCTATCATCCTCTCGTGTGTGGTTATTTGCAGAGATGTATGTTCTAGAGAGTTCAGATTGTATCAATGTCTATTTAAATTTTTTCCTTTTTGCAAATTATCTCATTGTTAAAGAAAAACCCTCAAAGTGTAACTCTGTCCTTGAGTGGAACAAAATTCCTAAAAAGGTAATTTAAACATGTTCAGATAGATAATTTAAGTTTCTTCCAAGGAATTATCTGTAGAACATCAGTGTCAGAATGATTGTATCTCTAAGAAATTCTTTGGCATTTATAAGGCCAACATAAATTTGGTATTGGGATTTGCAGATGATTCTCAAAGCATAAGATTAAAAGAGCTTTAAAAGTTTTCAGCTGGTATATATCAGTATGTTCTCTTAAAAAAGGGGAAAAGGCTGAAGGCTCACAATTTTGGTATTTTATATAAAGGAATAATGTTCTTTATCCCCAGATCACTGATTTTTTATGTACCTTAAGTCATTCTGCTGAGGTTTTGGAGGCTTTTATGAAAAAGTGGGTGGTCTGAACTGGACATGGTATCAAATAGGCCGATGTGCAGGTGGTAACAGCAAGGCTTAAAAGACCGAGTCTGTTGTGGCTAAATAAAAGGAACTAAACGCTAAATGAATGTGACAGTGTAGATTGTGCCAGTGGACAGATCACCGTAGGCAGAAAATGGCCTGAAGCACTGCTTAGAGCACTCTTCCTTAGTATATCATATTTCTAAAAAAATTCAAAACTAGAATTTACCTTGCAGATGAAGTTAGTGATTATCAGCCACCAGCTTGTTCCTGGTTGTTAAGTGTGTGAGTGTCTGCCTGGTGTTTTATGTTGGTGGAGGGGTAGAGAAGTTGATAAAACAGTCAGATTCCCCGGCTCCGTATTGGGAACTTGCTATTCAGTGGATCTGGTGGGCACCAGAAATCCTATTTTAAAGGTCATTCTATTGTAAAAGACTTTGGTTCTAATCTAGTTAAGAATGAGACCCCGACTAATGGAGCATCTTGTATGCTGCAGGTGTTCTGGTCACGTTTGAAGTGGGCAGGTTAAGGGTTTGTGCGTTCAGATGCACATCTATCTTCTTGTTACTTTGTTTTGTTTTTAGTCACCTAAGCACATTTGAAGGTAGATTTTGCATGACTAGATATAAAAGCAACCATTTAGTGAAAATCTTTCAGACCTTTAACATATTTCTTGACGCCACTTGGTCTTGTTTTTTACATTTTTAAAATACAACTTAATATCTACTTTAGACAGTCTTAGTTCTAGGAGTAGGAAAAGATAATTTTCTTTAACCTACAGATTTCACTTCTCCTTCCCAAAATCTTAGTGCTTTCTCCTAATAGTATAACTTTGTTCAGAAACCATCTCCTCTTTTTTTCTTTCTTTTTTTTTTTAAGATTTCATTCCCTTCCTCTTTGACTTTAAATTTATTATTTCAGTTGGATACACATCCAGTGTACTTCATGGTCAGGCACCACAAATAAAATTTAAATGTAACCACTTCCCCATTACATAAACAGAAGTAGTATTATAGCATTTAACTGGTAGAAGTCTAAAGTACATGTAAATATAACCTAGTGGAACCATATAAAACAGTGAGGCCTCTAAAAGGAAAAAAAAATGCTGTAAGTAAAATGATGTCTAACTCCAAATCTACATTTAAACAAGGATTAAGTGTTGATAAATAATACTTAGTTTGTAAACATCAACGTTAATTTTTGAAAATATGCCAACTCATCACAAATCAAGTTGGGAGGATGGCAAACTATTTGAAAGAGGAATCTTCCTATACAACTCCCAGAAGATTATCTAAGCCTCCACATTTATTAAAAATAAATTGTCATAAAAATAGATTGTTAAAATTGGGAGATTTTGTCAAGCCTGTGATTATATGCTAATCCATTTTTAGTCTGTTTTTCCTTATAGCTGACTATAACTTTTTATTTCCCACTAGTTTGGGGCTAGTTGGAGGTGCACATGGCTAGAAGCAAAAATAAAAGTTGCATTGGGGATGTTAGAGGCATCAGAAGAGGTCAGAGTGAAAGCAGTGACCCACATCCGTGTTCATACAGTATCCCTACATGAAAGGGAGATAAAGGAGAGGTGTATACTCCAGCCTGAATCACTACTGAATTTAAGCTAAACCAAAGCTGCTGAAATTGTAAAATGTATTCAGGTAGGAAAAAACAAACTTCAGTTGGTTTCTTATTAAGATCTCCCTGTTTCCCCCAGGGTGCCTTGTAGGATCCTAATCATCACCAATATCAGCAGCAGCATCATTAACAGGAGTATTTTCAAAGCTTCAGGACATCCATTGCATATTTAAAGCAAGCAAAATTTCTTTTTTGCTTGCTTTTCTGCCCTAATTTCTATAAGACTATTTTTTGTAAATTCAGCTTAATTTACATATAATTTATACATTAAACAATTTGTTCATTTTTAGACTCACAGTTCTGTAAATGTTGACAAATATTAGTTTGGCCACAATCTCCAATACTGTCCTTGTATCCCCTCATAGTCAGTCTCTTCCTCGAACCCCTAGCACTCATTGAGAGAATTTTGTCCATATGGTTTTACATTTTCCAGAATGTTAAGTGAACATACAGTAGTATGACCTAAGTCCTACAACATATAATCTATGTATGTATCTAGTGTGTTTCAGTCAGAATAATACTTCTGACATCCATCCATGCTATTTCAGGTTTCAATGGTTTATTCATTTTTTTTTCTTATTCATTTTTATTGCTGAGTATTTTCCATTGTATGGTTACACCTTAGTTTGGTTATTCATTCATGCGTGTTTTATACACACAACATAGGTTATTATGAGGCTGAACTGTTGGCTATTTATCACATATACATGAAGTATAATATAGTAACACTTACTCTGTTAGGAACAGTCATCAAAAGTAGATGTATGGAGGAAAAAGTAACCATCCTTTGTTTTTGTGATTATCATTATTAGCATTATTTACATTGCAAAGGCAATATGAAGACTTTTATTTTTTTTCATGTTTTCATTTTTTATAAACATACAATGTATTTTTATCCCCAGGGGTACATGTCTGTGAATCGCCAGGTTTACACACTTCACAGCACTAACCAAAGCACATACCCTCCCCAATGTCCATTATCCCACCTCCCTTTTCCAAGCCCCCTCCCCCCAGCAACCCTCAGTTTGTTTTGTGAGATTAAGAGTCACTTATGGTTTCTCCCTCCCGATCCCATCTTATTTCTTTTCTTCTTTTCCTACTCCCCCCACCCGCCATGTTGCATCTCCACTTCCTCTAATCAGGGAGATCATATGATAGTTGTCTTTCTCTGATTCACTTATTTCACTAAGCATGATACCCTCTAGTTCCATCCACGTCATTGCAAATGGCAAGATTTCATTTCTTTTGATGGCTGCATAGTATTCCATTGTGTATATATACCACTTCTTTATCCATTCATCTGTTGAGGGACATCTAGGTTCTTTCCATAGTTTGGCTATTGTAGACATTACTGCTATAAACATTTGGGTGCACGTGCCCCTTCGGATCACTACGTTTGTATTTTTAGGGTAAATGCAATTGCTGGGTCATAGGGTAGTTCTATTTTCAACTTTTTGAAGAACCTTCATGCTGTATTTCAGAGCAGTTGCACCAGCTTGCATTCCCACCAACAGTGTAGGAGGGTTCCCCTTTCTCCGCATCCTCGCCAGCATCTGTCATTTCCTGACTTGTTAATTTTAGCCATTCTGACTGGTGTGAGGTGGTATCTCATTGTGGTTTTGATTTGTATTTCCCTGAAGCCGAGCGATGTGGAGCACTTTTTCATGTGTCTGTTGGCCATCTGGATGTTTTCCTTGCAGAAATATCTGTTCATGTCCTCTGCCCATTTCTTGATTGGGTTATTTGTTCTTTGGGTGTTGAGTTTGATAAGTTCTTTATAGATTTTGGACACTATCCCTTTATCTGATATGTCGTTTGCAAATGTTTTCTCCCATTCTGCCAGTTGTCTTTTGGTTTTGTTAACCATTTGCTTTGCTGTGCAAAAGCTTTTGATCTTGATGAAATTCCAATAGTTCATTTTTGCCCTTACTTCCCTTGCCCTTGGTGATGTTCCTAGGAAGATGTTGCTGCGGCTGAGGTCGAAGAGGTTGCTGCCTGTGTTCTCCTCAAGGATTTTGATGGATTCCTTTCTCACATTGAGGTCCTTCATCCATTTTGAGTCTATTTTCGTGTGTGGTATAAGGAAATGGTCCAATTTCATTTTTCTGCAAGTGGCTGTCCAATTTTCCCAACACCATTTATTGA